>BLSH010545181.1:390538-411658 GCA_018402905.1 Glandirana rugosa | reverse complement strand
CTATACTTTCTAAGGACGACAACCGCACTTACCAGATATCACTGACCCCAGGGGTCGACTAGCCTTGTAAAATGCCTGTCCCCATACACATGAAGATATGCAAGATTCCTGCTTCACAATGGATTTCTTCCGTTTGGAACCCAATGGTAACCCCACTTACCAGATAACAATGTTTCAGAGGGTAAACTCACAAGGTAGTAGCTGAAGAAAAACCATCCACATGAACAATTAACAAGATTCTTCCGACCGATCGTTTGCAGGCTCCGAACTCGAGAAAACAAACGGGGAACTCCAATAGTGAAGTCAGTTTAATTAAAACCCAAATCATAAAAACAAAAGCATAAACATAACGAACGACCGTCCAAATGGAAACGATCGCGCACAAACGTAGGTAAAAAAAGAGGAAGCAGGGGACGCCAACAGCAGGAATCTTGCATATCTTCATGTGTATGGGGACAGGCATTTTACAAGGCTAGTTGACCCCTGGGGTCAGTGATATCTGGTAAGTGGGGAGGCCAGTAGACCCCTAGAGGCAATCCACTGAAGATCAGCCCCATGTTTTAACCTGTATTGCACAGTGTCATCTTTACACATACCACCTTGCATGTCCATCCCTGAGACACCTATAGGATTTGGTATCCTGGACGACACAGACATATATCCTGGGTGGTTATAAAATCACGTTCAGGAATTTAAAGACTATTTTTGGCGTAACAACACACCACACAGCTTTAGGAATAAGACTGTGACCTATTAGAGCATTAGTAAATGTTGTAAGCGCTATGATTTAATTATGCAGTAGGTGTCACCTCTGGGATAATTTTGTTCTGGAGAGATTACACCTATCATACGAGAGAGATATCTCTATATGTGTGATAACTGCTGGATGAGCGCGGTACCTATTGAATTTAGCACTGATAAATTGTTTGGTCTCCTTATTTTTATACTCCTACTTTGTCAGGTACATCTCCTGTTTCCTTGAATCTTCTATTTGCTGATTTATTTTCCCTTTACTACCCTACTTACTCCTTTAGTGACCCCTATTGTTTTTTTCTTCTGTTTATGCTTACTAACTTGCCTGACATAAAGTCATGGCCACAAATATTGGCACCCCTGCATTTTTGTCCGTTAATGCACCACATCACCCAGAAAATTGTTGCAATTACAAATTTTAAGGCATTCTCATGTTACATTTTTTTGTTTGTATTGATATGACACAAAAAAGTGAAGAAACAAAAAGCCAAATCTAACACATTCCACACAAAACTCCAAAAATTGACTGGACAAAAATTGGCACCTTCTCAAAATTGTAAGAAATATTTGCGTGCCAAATTTGTCACGGCCCTGTAATTTGTAATTAAACTCACCTATATCAATTAACAGGTGCTGACAATATAAAATCACACTGGCAACCAGTTAAAAGAGTGAAAACTGACTCAACCTTTCTGTTTTGTTTTGTGCCACACGGAGCATGGAGAAGAGAAAGAGCAGCAAAGAATTGTCTGAGGATTTGAGAGCAAAGATTAAAATTCATGCCAGACCTGAAGTACCTGGTTTGAATCATTGGGGAACCCCCATTCCATTTTTTTTAACTATCTGGGGATTCACAGCCAGTAAATGTGACTGGGTGATATCACTGGTTGCTTAACCACCATTGATAGTGAAAGAAGGAAGCTGTCATATATAATAGCGGGTGAAAAACTCTCTACTATACATGATATTCAGCTTTCATTTACCAGGATGAAAATTGAAAGAATGTCCAAATAATTTGGTCCGAACCTGTGTTTGTACTAAATCCAGTGCTCACCCTTACTTAGGACCCACAAGTCTTGAGATTGCACACCCACAAACACACAATTGCTAATGATGTTTTAAACTTTAAAAAGACCAAATGAACATAAACAAAAAGCATACTACTATAACAGAGCTACTCATCACATTTACACAGGTATACAATTAAGAGTACCCATGATTGAAAGGAAAAAATAATAATTTGCATTGTAGCTTTTGTGAAAGCTACCACTTCTGACTAGATATTAGCAAACTTCCGTAAAGTTTTATAACTTGTGGTTCAGTCAAACTTTTTCAAAATTTTTTGTGGTCATTTAGGGCTCATTTAGACTACAATCTCTGCATTCACTGAGCGTTCTGCATGCACAATTGTGTGTATTTTCAGTGCATTCACAGTGCATTTATATTCATTTGCAGTATGATTTAAGTGTATTTTTAAATATTTTTTCAATTATTTAAATCTCTTTTCCTTACTAAATGCATTTAGATGCATTTTTCTGTGTTCATGTGCATTTGTGGTGCATTTTGCATGCATTTATATGTGTTTGTGTTGCATTTGCACACATTTACACATAGTTGCAGTGCTTTCCAGTGCAGAAAAATGCAGCATGTTATACTATTTTTAAATGCACATGATAGCACTGCACTAGTGTAAATGAGGCTCATTGGAATACATTCATTTTTCTTTTATATGCACTTGTATTGCATCTTTGCTGCGTTTAAAAATGTGAATGACTGCATCTGGTGTAAATGAGCCATAAGGAGTTTAATGCAATCAAGTTTTTTTTTGTTTGTTTTTTTTATACCTTTATTTCTTTGTTAGGAAACAGAATAGTTGGAACAAACTGTTTAAATAATGCTCCAGTAACATCTCTTCAAGTCAAATACATCTTTAGTGTTTTTTTATGGCTCTTTGACAAATCACTAGTTTGGTGTGGCTAATCGTTTCACTTTAATGAAACTCTGAAATTGTGATTAAAATAATAATGTTAAAATTCACAAATTACTGTGTCACAATGTACTGTGCATAGAGCATGCTTTATGCATACCAGACATGACTTGCCTTTGTTGTACATAGGCTAAGTGGGTAAGTGCTTGGGAGAGTTTGAAGTGCTCAGAGCATTCCTATTATTAATATTGACCCACTTATCCTTAAGATGACCTATACTCTAAAATAATCCATGTTAACTGAAAATGCAAACAGCATTAATAGGGAAATATTAGTGAGAAAGCTGAAAAAGTGTCTGTAAGCTGCCCTGAAACATAAGGCTGGTAGGTCTCTAACAATCAATACCATTGATTATTATAAATGATTCTATGATAAAAAGAGAGAACCATTTTAAGTTCCATAAGACAATTCAAAACTGCCAGAGGACAGTTCAACACCTTTGATTTCTGCAGGTCAGAGATCAAGTTCGGGGCACTCTTGCGCATGACATAAATCATCAAGTGATGGGATTCCATGCTCTTTAACCCCTTTAGTAAACAGAAACCATTCAAGCCTAGATGCCCAGATTAAATTTAACAGCTTCAGTATGTATTGGTTAATTGACAATAACTCTAAATTAATTGTTTTTTTATAAAAATTGGCATTCTTTGTTTATAGCGCAAAAAATAAAAACCGCAGAGGTGATCAAATACTATGAAAAGAAAGCTCTATGTGTGGGAAGGACATCAGTTTTGTAAGGGTACAACATTGCACGACCGCGCAATTGTTAGTTAAACCGATGCAGTGCCATATCGCAAAAAAAATTGCCTGGTCAGGAAATGAGTAAATCCTTCTGGGGCTGAAGTGGTTAAAGAACTCTCCACAAGTTTTTTCAATGTTCTTGATCCAAGGGAACAAAGTGCATGTAGCACTTTGTATCCTGTTCCTACATCTGTAAGCGTAGCTACAATGTCCAACAATGTAGCTAGCAAGGAGACAGCTGATTTTTAATCTGCACTTGCCTCATTTCAAGCACTAATCCAAGACAAGTGGTGGATGGAGGAATGCTGATGGATAGGAGGCTGACATACCCCCTGCTCTGCAATCCTCTTATTGCCTCTTGCCTGTTAATCTATGCCATTAGGCCAAAGCAAATAACAGAATGATTGTTGTTCATGTTCATTTCAATTTAATCTTAAATCAAATTTACATACTGTATACATTGGCTATTTTGTAAAGACTTTTTAATTATATTTATTAATCAATATAAATGTTCAGTATGGTATTTCATTTTAACCACTTGCCGACCGCCGACCGCAGTCTGACGGCGACAGAGTGGCTCGTTATCGCAAACCGCCGTCATATGATGGCGGCTGCGATAACTAGTGCTGTGAGTGCACACGTGCCGCAGGAGGAGCGCTTGCATGCTCACTGTGTCTGGAGGGGCAGGGAGTGGGTAGGGCGGACTTGATCGCCACCAGCTACCCGCAATGGCCCCCACTGCAGTGAGAGAACGGAGGTCCATGTATGTAAACATGGATCTCCGTTCTCATAGAGGGGGAAGGGCGGGGATCACAGGCTTCCTGTATATGGAAGCCGTGATCATCCCCTTTCCCCAGCCAGGGTAGCCCACACACAGTTAGAACATGCCCAGGGAACACAGTTAACCCTTAGAGCGCCCCCTGCAGGTTAACCCCTTCACTAACAATGGCATTTATGCAGTAATCAGTGCATTTTTATAGCACTGATCACTGTATAAATGCCAATGGTCCCAAAAAAGTGTCAAAATGGTCCGACAGGTCTGCTGCAATATCCCAGTGCCACTAAGAATCACAGATCAACATCATTACTAGTAAAAAAAATAAATAAATAAAAAACCCAGAAATTAATTCTCATCATCCGTAAACGTGGCAACTTTTGCGCAAACCAATCAATAAACGTAGATTGCGATTTTTTTTACCAAAAATATGAAGAAGAATATAAATCTGCAAAAACCGATGGAAAAAAAATGTTTTGTTTTTTTTTTTGGATTTGTATTTTAGCAAAAAGTAAGACATTTGGGGTTTTTTTTGCAAAATTGTCGCTCTTCTTTTGTTTATGGCGGTGATCAGGAAAGGATGCAGAGGTGATCAAATACCACCAAAAGAAAGCTGTATTTGTGGGGAAAAAAGGGCGCAAATTTAATTTGGGTACAACGTCGCATAACCGCGCAATTGTCAGTTAAAGCGATGCAGTGCTGAATTGCAAAAAGTGCTCTGGTCCTAAAGTGGGAAATCCTTCTGGGGCTGAAGTGGTTAAATATCAAAGGCACGTTTTTATACATTATTATGATGAAGGGGTATTGCATAACATTCTCTTTTAATGATGCTTAGGCAGCCAGCCTACCTTTTCACTGATATTAAAATTATTGTAAGTATCAAACAGAATGGGATCCACAGAGTTTGACATGAGGTGTAATAAGAGCATAGACAACATGTCATGTTGATGGGTTATCTGAGTTACATGAAGTGATTGTTTATTCTTACACAGTATACAAGTGCAAAGAAAACTGAAAGACTATTAGATTTTCCTGCCTGCATGTGTAAACTTCATTTATAAAGGTGGAATGAAAGCTTTCTCAAAGTTTTGATTGCTGTGCTGGGCTTTTTTGGGAATTTTAGTGTACAAATTAAACTATTAACATCATTTTTTGGATATATGATAACAAAAAGCATTCATCCCATAATCCCATTTTCTTTGCTGTAACATATTATGACAGAACTCTGGAGATGTGTCTTACAACTATACTTATGAAACCTATTCCCACCCATTAGCTACTGAAAACACCCTTACTAGCAGCTGAGGTATTCTCATTGGAGAGTAAAGCTGGCCATATATGGACAGAAATTTGAATGAAAATTCTTAGGAAAAGGCTTAGGAAAATTCATACACAAATTCTCTGAACATTCTCAGGGCATTTGAATGTTGTTGCTTTTAACATTTGATTTTGAAATGAATGGACTTTACTGAAAGAAAACCACATGCAGTATATTGTTAGAAATGATTTTGTCTCTTTTCATTTTCCATCCTGCTCCTTCATATTGTCTAATCAATGTGCTTGAAAACAAACACATATTTGACCTATTAATGATTAGAAAAATGAACAAACTGTCTTATAACAATCTTTCCCAAAAACTGTTATTCATAATATTACTCATGTATTACCAGTTCAAGAAAACAAGTAAAACTGGCTAAGTTCCAAATGGTTAGGTCTATCTTTAAATTAAGCCTTTAAAGAGGACACAGAGGAGAGGACTTGTGGTAAAAAAGGGAATGTAAGGTTTCAAGAAAGTAGACTGCCCAAAAGGACTCACAGATGAGTTATGGAATTCCAACATAACATAAACATAGGAATATAAATTCAAGAGAAACCCAAATCTGAAGCACCAATAAAAGTGTCTCTCATTAATTTATAAATGTGGTTGCATTTGCAACAAGTCAATTTAAAAATTCAATTTTAATTACTATCAGGCATGAAAATCTATATTGCATTATAATATATGCTGAGGCATTTTAACTTCAATGACAGAAGAAGCTGACTTTCATTCATTAGATGATAACTTAAGAATGAGATAAGATATATCATGATAAGGATAAGGAAAAGGACATAAAATGTTAAAATGTCACATCTTAGCTCGAACGTTCTTTAGTGGATGTGTATTCTGTGCTTAAAATGGCTAAGCATATTAGAAAAAATAAAAAGATCATGTTGACAAAGGTGAGCAGGCTGTTAAGCTCCCAGACCAAAACACATTGGAGGAGATTTGCTAAAACTTGAGCATGTAAAATCTGGTGCAGCTCTGCATTAAAACCAATGAACTACCAGGTTTTATTGTAAAGCTTAATTGACAAGCTTAAAGCGGAGTTCCACCCTGTTAAAAGTCAGCAGCTACCAAAAGTGTAGCTGCTGACTTTTAACAATTGGCCACTCACCTGTCCCTCGTTCTAGCGGTGCGGCCGCCCGAGGGCTCACTCGTCTCCCCCTCCCCTCAGCGGCGCCGGCATCACAAGTGTGGGCACCCGGCTTTGGCTTCAAAGCCGGACGCTCACTGCACATGCGCGAGTCGCGCTGCAGCTTGTGAATGGCTCGGCGCATCTTCTGGAACCTGTGACGTGTCTCAGAAGATCGCCAGGTGGGAGGGAGGGAAGGTGAACTTCCTTCTGGCTCCTCTGCCCCAGTGGAGGAAGTGGACCATGGACCCTGTGAAAACAGGGTCCACGGCCCCCCCCCAAAAAAAATGACATGCCAATTATGGCATGTCAGAGGGTCACCTCCTTTTAAAGCAGAAGTTCCACTTTTGGGTGGAACTTCGCTTTAAGTTAGAAGCTGATTGGCTACCATGCACAGCTGCACCAGATGTTGTACTCCCCACTTTTAGTAAATCAACCCATTGTCTGACAGTTACTGCTCATGAGTAGTTATCTAATTTGAGTTAATAGACTTATTGGTAGTTATAGTAGACTTTAAAATGTTTTATGACCATTCCCAATGACTTTATGTCTTGGCTCTTTCAACATCAAAATGGGAGATGGCTCTTCCTAGAGACCCTAAACAACAGATGGTTAGCGTTTAAAGAATCATTCTAAATTTGCTTAACTCTCTTTATCAAATTGTTGTTTAGAACAATTGTTTTTTTCCTGAATTTTACCTTTAAAGCAAAATTAAAGGCAGGTAAAAATACTCATATCAATGCAGCCCTGTGTTCAATAATAGAATAATACATTTATTTTTTAAATCCAAGCAGAACATTTGACCTGATATCAGCCTCTCTGAATTTTTTTCACATAAGAGTTCAGACTGGATGAGGGAGCAGCAGCACAAGGAACCACTGGAGTACTCATGTGCTAACAAGGGATATGCTTTTAGGCTTCTGCTTCTCCTTCACAATCCAGTTACAAGATGTTACATAGTTACATAGTAAGTGAGGTTGAAAAAAGTCCATCAAGTCCAACCTACGTGTGTGTTTTTATGTCATTAGTACATTGTATATCCCTCAATGTTGTGGTCCCTTAGGTACGCCTCTAATAGTTTTTTGAAATGATCTATACTCCCAGCAGAAACCACTGCTTGTGAAAGAGAATTCCACATCCTCACTGCTCTTACAGTAAAGAACCCTCTAGACAGTTTAAGGTTAAACCGCCTTTCTTCTAGTTTGAGTGAATGGCCGCCTGTCTTTGTGTGCTGCCTTGCACAAAATAGTTTTGTCCCTATTGTGGGGTCACCAGTACAGTATTTGTACATTGAAATCATATCCCCTCTCAAACGTCTCTTCTCCAGAGAGAATACGTTCAGTGTTTGTAATCTTTCCTCATATCTAAGGTCCTCCAATCCCTTAATTAGCTTTGTTGCCCTTCTCTGAACCCTTTCCAGTTCCAGGACATCCTTTCTGAGGACTGGCACCCAGAACTGGACGACATACTCCAGGTGCAGCCTCACCAGAGACTTGTATAGTGGGAGAGACTTGTATAGTGGGAGAATTATTGCTTTATTCCTGGAGTTAATCCCTTTCTTAATGGACTACTAGGTCCTTTTCCATCCTAGATTCCGCCAGAGGCTCTCCCCCTAGTGAGTAGTTTCCGTTCATGTTCTTGGTACCCAAATGCATTATTTTACATTTTTACCTCATTTGCCACTTGTCTGCCCACCCCATTAATTCGTTCAGATCCTTTTGCAAGGTTTTCACATCCTCTGGAGAAATTATTTCCCTGCTTAGCTTGGTATCATCTGCAAATATTGAGATTGAGCTGTTTGCCCCATTCTCCACATCATTTATGATGTGGGAAAAGGTAAAACTGCAAGTGTTACTGAACTGCAGCAGAGGAAAATCAGGTCTCCTACTCTAAGACCCCTTTCACACTGGGTCGTTTTTCAGGTGCTGCAGTGCTAAAAATAGTGCATGTACAGCGCCTGAAACCTCCATTCTCCCCAGTGTGAAAGCCTGAGTGCTTTCACACTGGGGCAGTGCGCTGGCAGAACGAGAAAAAAAGTCCTGCAAGCAGCATCTTTGGGGCGGTGCGGTGAGCGGTGTATACACTGCTCCTACACTGCCCCTCCATTGAAATCAATGGACAGCGCTTCTGAAGCGACTGAACACTCCTTGTTAACCCGTTGTGGGGTTTAAAAGCATCCCGCTCCCACCTGCATAGCGGCGCCGCTATAATAGCAACTAACTAGCGGCACGTTACTGCTACCGCCCCTCCCCGCCCCAGTGTGAAAGTGCCCTAACAGACAGGGCTGTGCTGTGTGACAGTGTAGTGTAAATCCCAGGACTGGAAAGAAGAGACATAAATACTTTGGCAGATAATCAGCTCTCATATATGTATTTCATCTATGTATTTAGCTGTTTGCCGAGAGTTCAGGGTTAAGGTTCTCAGCTGCCTAATATACATTTAAAGTAAATATAAAAAGGAAAAACTTGTTTTTGTTTATTTTTTAACAGAGTAAGGAAGGGTTAGATCCTCTGTCAACTGTTTATTGTTGTTTGTGTCCCAGTTGTGGACATGGACATGCACTCCCATATTTGTCACCTAGACAGAAATTTAGGGGAAATTCAAACTTTTAGGTCTGAGGAAATCATTCAAAAGCAATACCTGTTTCAGTGACAGCTGCTTAAGATGGGAATTCCCCTGACTTTCAGTAGGTTTCCTCTGATTGCTTGTCCTTGATCCCCACAGCAGCCCTAAACCTAACTTGATATCTCCTGTGGAAAATACTTGTTTACTAGTCTTATATGTTGTACTTAAAGTGATTGTAAAGTCTCTTTTTTTTTAGTTAAAAATATCAAACATGTTATACTTACCTGCCCTGTGCAATGGTTTTCCACAGAGTAGACCAGATTTGAATGCATTATGCATTAGGATAAAAAAACTTCTGCCTTTACAATCACTTTAATCTCATATCACTTTCTGGATACTACCCAAGGAAATGATCTGTGTTTCATAATTGTGCCGGGAATGACATGCTACACAGCCTAGAGGAAGGATTGCATGCTGGCTTTTTTCTCTACTAGCATCCTTTCAGAATTCAAGGAAATACCTTGAAGTGTTTTTTTGAAAAGTCCAGGTTCGGGTCCGGGTCCCAGACACCCCAAAGTTTGGTACAGACCCGAACTTTACAGTCCGGGTTCGCTCAACACTAATTTTGAGTGGAGATATCTGAATGATGCCTGCAGCTGTGTTCAGCAAGTGGTTCCATAATTAGTGAGAAGATTATTGGGGATAGCGGACAGCCTTGCCTTGTGCCATTGGTAATAGGGAAGGACTTTGACATAAATCCCGAGGTCCAGACTTTGGCAGAAGAATGGGAGTACAGTGTGGATATGGCCAAAAGTACTTGACCGGAGAATCCACATTTAGAGAGAACTGCTTGCATATAAAGCCAGTGAATGCAGTCAAAGGCTTTCTCCGCGTCAAGTGATATTAGCAAAGAACAGATCTGATGACGTTCCACTCATTGTATTATATTAAGAAACCGCCTTGTACCATCTGACGTCTGACGATCGGCAACAGACTTGACCTGGTCGAGGTGTACTAATTGAGGAGTTTGTTTAGCTAAGTGATTTGCAATCAATTTGGCATATATTTTAGTGTTTTTGCTTAAGAGGGAGATTGGGCAATAGTATGCTGGGTCATCCATTGGTTTTCCTGGTTTTGGGAAGTGTTACTATAATGGATTCTAGGAATTCAGTTGGACAAGAGCCCTTATCCGATACATTGTTTAAGGAGTTGGTAAGGTGAGAAATTAAGTGCATCTGAAATTATTTATAATAGTCAGTTGAAAATCCGTCAGGACCTGGGGATTTATGTAGTGACAGGGATGATGTAATTTTGCTTACCTCCTCCTCAGAGAATGGTGAGGCAAGACTGCTCTGTTGTTCAGGGCTGAGAGCAGGGAGGTTGAGCGCATTTTGGAAGGAGTGAATGTCTTGGCTCGATAGGGAAGGTGTAGTGGTGGAATCCTTTAAGTTGTGGAGGGAGGAATAATATTTTCGGAACTGTTCTGCTATGTCCACAGGATTGTTGAGTTTTCTACCTGAGTGGTCTATCAAGAAGGGGATTTTTGATGCTGCTGCTCTTTTTTTTAATTGTTTTTCTAAAAAAAGCCCTGGTTTGTTACCCAGGGCATATGGGTTTAACTTAAAATGTTTAATGTAGAAATGGTAGCTTTTCTGCATCAGGGAACTAAGCTGAGGGAGTAAGAATGTTTTATACATGAGACAAGCGTCATGTTGGGTTTCATTATGAGATTCAAGGGCTTTGATTGGGTCAATAAGATCTGTTAATTGTCTCAAACATCATTTCCTTTCGAGGGCAGAAAGCTTAATGGGTATGCCTCTAATGTAGGTCTTGTGGGTGTTCCATAGAGAAGTCGGTTCTATGTCTGAGTTTGCATTGGACCGGAAAAAAAAATGTATTTTTCAATTTGTTGTTTATACATCTGGGTAGCTAGAAGGAAATAATTGAGCCTCCAGGGCAATGGTGATCTAGGCACCTTGGATAGAAGCAATTCTATAGATATAGGGACGTGATCCCACCAAGTGATCACTCCAATAGAAGAAGCTGAAACTTTTTGAAGAGTGTACTTGTCTGTCAGAAACAGGTCAATTCTGGAGTATACCTTATGGACAGGGGAATAGAAAGTATAATCTTTTTTGTTGCCATGAGCACATTGCCAAACATCATATAGGTCTTCAGGGGTCAGAAAAGAGGTTAGAACTGGTAAGATTTTCTGAGCAGGATTTGTTAAATCCATAGATAGGTCGATGACTTCACTGAGGTCACCACATAGAATTAAAGACTGATTTTTTAGGGTTGGAATTAAAGAATTTTGGGGTGGGGAGGTTGGTGCATATACATTCACTATGGTTAGTAGAGAATTATTAAAGAATGTGGATAAAATTAGGTAGCAGCCTTTGGGGTCAGCTTCCATTGAGTTGAGTTGAAAAGGGACCATGTCTTTGACAGCTATCACTACCCCTCTCTTTTTGGAGTCTGCACTGGCCAAAAAGATATGAGGACATTTTGGGTGGCTACACTGTGGGGTTTTTGAAGCTGCAAAATGTGTTTCTTGGATACAGATAATGTTAGGTTTGGAGGATAAGGCCTTCCAAAGAAGGGATCATTTATTGGGGCTATTGAGCCCTTTGACATTAAGGTATACAATTTTAAGTGACATGGGATGGAAGTAAAAGTTTTAATGATTGGGTTCTTTGTAGCTTAGGCAACAAAGAAGACCAGACCTGTTTCACAATATACATTGTGAAACTTACATACCAAACATTCAGAGTTATCAGGGGTCCAGGAATTTCAGCAATTTTAGATGTCATGCCTCAGAAGAGTAGTAGTGAGCAAGAGAAAGTAGAGTAAGGGGGGGTAAAGGATGGGGAATCCCATATGAAATAGTTACGTACATAGTACGTTTTAACCTAGAGAGGAGTAAACAAATGAGGAAAAACACACATATAACACTGCTAATAGCATATTAATATAGTATATGGAGTCCAGAAACATGTGATAAACTGCTTAACAGGGCAGTGCATCAACTGAATGTGTGCAGCCTCAAAAGAGGGTTGAAGTAAGGAACGCGAGGATTAATCACTTATTTGTCATTGCACGCCAGTCTCCTTGGGCAAAGCTGGTGGATCCTTGAGTAGGGACTCCTGCATCAGGTGTGGAGATTAATCCTCAGTTATGCAGTTGCTTCAGACCCTATTTCAGGTGAAGAATAGAAATATTTTTACCCTGGTAGGTGATAGAGAGTTTAGTGGGGAATCCCCATTTGTATAGGATGCTGTGTTGCTGCAGGGCTTTAGTTACAGGAGCACGTTCTCTCAGTTTTTGTGCCGTGGTTGCTGATCAGAGAATATTGCAAGGTGGGCATATGGCTCCAGGAAGGAAGACATGTTTTTATCCATCTGAAGATTTTTTTCTTTCATATGAAAAAAAGTGGATACAGGTGAGGACATCCCGTGGTTTGTCTGCCGGGATATGTGGACGCTTGGAGATCCTATGTGCCCTGTCAATTATTAGGTCCTGTTTAGAGTTGATCGAACCTCTGGAAGTACGAGTTCTGCTGGTTCGGCCGAACTTCGGGACAAAGTCCGGGTTTGGGTCCGGACTGGACCCGAACTTTGACACGGACCCCGAACTCCATTGAAATCAATGGGGACCCGAACTTTTAGGAACAAAAATGGCTGTAACAAAGTCCTGGAAAGTCCTAGAGGTCTGCAAAAGGAAGGAAATGGGGGTAAGGGTCGGACAAGTGCCCTACAAAGTAATGGGGATAAGGAAATAACATAAAATAATTTTTAGGCTGAAATCACATAAAAAGATCAAAAATGGAGGTGGATGTGGAGTTGGAAGTTGAGGAGGTGTTGAAAATGGAGGTGGAGGAGGAGGAAGTAGCCAACACTGTTTCTTTTATTTTTGGAATTTTTTGTTTGTTTTTTAAACCAGCAATGTAGATGCACTTTTTAATTTTGTGCAAGAAACAATAATCTGTCCCTTTAAGCAACAGTAGGAACCTCTCCCTATAGTGTGAAGAAGAGAAGCCATATTAGTGTTTTAAAATCATCTTCAAATTGTGTGGAAAATCCTTATATCAGCCGCAGAGAAGCCATATTAGTGTTTTAAAATCATCATCAAATTGTGTGGAAAATCCTTATATCAGCCGCAGAGAAGAAGCCATATTAGTGTTTTAAAATCATCATCAAATTGTGTGGAAAATCCTTATATCAACCGCAGAGAAGCCATATTAGTGTTTTAAAATCATCTTCAAATTGTGTGGAAAATCCTTATATCAGCCGCAGAGAAGCCATTTTAGTGTTTTAAAATCATCATCAAAATGTGTGGAAAAGCCTTATATCAGCCGCAGAGAAGCCATATTAGTGTTTTAAAATCATCATCAAATTGTGTGGAAAATCCTTATATCAGTCGCAGAGAAGCCATATTAGTGTTTTAAAATCATCATCAAATTGTGTGGAAAATCCTTATATCAGCCACAGAAAAGCCATATTAGTGTTTTAAAATCATCATCAAATTGTATGGAAAAAACCTATCTCAGCCGGGGCAAAGCTGGTGGATCCTTGAGTAGGGACTCCTGCATCAGGTGTGGAGATTAATCCTCAGTTATGCAGTTGCTTCAGACCCTGTTTCAGGTGAAGAATAGAAATATTTTTACCCTGGTAGGTGATAGTTTAGTGAGTGTTTAGCTGAGAGTTTAGTGGGGAATCCCCATTTGTATAGGATGCTGTGTTGCTGCAGGGCTTTAGTTACAGGAGCACGCTCTCTCAGTTACGACGGCGGCTGCGAGATCGCACACTGTGAGCGCGCGCGCGCCGCCGGAGGCGCACCCGAGTGCTCACTGTGTTCAGTGAGGGCCAGGGAGCAGGTGCCGCGGACTCGATCGCCGCCGGCTACCCGCGATGCCCCCCCGCACTGAAAGAATGGAGATTCTTTCAAATTGTGTGGAAAATCCTTATATCAGCCGCAGAGAAGCCATATTAGTGTTTTAAAATCATCTTCAAATTGTGTGGAAAATCCTTATATCAGCCGCAGAGAAGCCATATTAGTGTTTTAAAATCATCATCAAATTGTGTGGAAAATCCTTATATCAGCCGCAGAGAAGCCATTTTAGTGTTTTAAAATCATCATCATCAAATTGTGTGGAAAACCCTTATATCATCCGCAGAGAAGCCATATTAGTGTTTTAAAATCATCATCAAATTGTGTAGAAAATCCTTAAATCAGCCACAGAAAAGCCATATTAGTGTTTTAAAATCATCATCAAATTGTGTGGAAAATCCTTATATCAACCGCAGAGAAGCCATATTAGTGTTTTTTTTTAACAGCAACAGCAGGAACCTGACCCTATAGGAGTAGGCGATGATTTTAGAACAATAATCTGTCCCTCTAAGCAATAGACTCTACCTAGTCCAGTCAGATAGTTCTGTAATGCAGAATGAAATGTTATTATATCTGCAATCTGTCCCTCACAGTGCCGGCAGCATCCTCTCCCTACACTACTCAGAGAGCATGTGACATGCAGCACTAAGTGACTCCAGCTTATAAAGAGGCTGGGTCACATGATGCACTGGCCAATGACAGCCATGCCATTAGTAGGCATGGCTGTGATGGCTTCTAAGGGCAAACCAGTGAAACACTTGTTGATTGGCTGCCCTGCAGCTATTCAACATGCGTGATCAAATACCCGAACCCAGAACCCGAACCCAAACTTTTTTTCAAATGTCCGGGTTCGGGTCCGGGTCACAGACACCCCAAAGTTCGGTACGGACCCGAACTTTACAGTTCGGGTTCGCTCAACTCTAGTCATATCTCAAAAAATGACCTGGTCATGAAGGGAGTTAAATCTTCCAGATGTCAAGTGGATAAAGAAATATAATCAACTGGCAGATTTCAACAATTACCCACAGCAATTTTCAGGTGTGGCACACAAAATTTCTTGTTTAACTGCTTCAGCCCCGGAAGGATTTACCCCCTTCCTGACCAGAGCACTTTTTGTGATATGGCGCGGCATCGCTTTATTTGACTATTACGCGGTCGTGCGACGTTGTACCCAAACAAAATTGATGTCCTTTTTTCCCATAAATAGAGCTTTCTTTTGGTGGTATTTGATCACCTCTGCGGTTTTTAATTTTGTGCTATAAACAAACAAATAGCAACAATTTTGAAAAAAAAAATATTTTTACTTTTTTGCTATAATAAATATCCCAAAAAATTTTAAAAAACAAATGAATTCATCAGTTTAGAACGATATATAGTCTTCTACATATTTTTGGTAAAAAAAAATTGCAATAGGCGTATATTGATTGGTTTGTGCAAAAATTATTGTGCCTACAAACTATGGGAATAGATTTATGGCATTTTTATTATTTTTTTTATTTTTTACTAGTAATGGCGGCGATCTGTGATTTTTATCGGGACTGCGACATTGAACACTTTTGACACTTTTTTGGGACCAATGACACTTATACAGCGATCACAGCTTTAAATAGCCACTGATTACTGTATAAATGTCATTGGCAGGGAAGAGGTTAAACCAAATATAATAATACCCGAGTGTACCGGTGGTAGTACACAATGCCATGTGAGTCTTTTTAATCTGTATTTTATTAAAATTGTTGGTTTTAAAACGATTCAGCGCTATGTTAGTATTCCTCTATTTTTATGGTATGAACTGATGTTATATCAACATACACCACGTTTCTGAGCTAAAGGAGGATTGTGCCCCATTGGGGACTGTATGATTAGATCCAAGTGGGGGTCGCCCCTGAAGGTGAGCGCAAAAGATTGCCTGGTGGTGGTGTGTGCTAGCACCCTGAAGCACTGTATGTCTGGAAAAAGGACACTTACCTGGACACCAATGTGTTTGCAGTGATTATGCACCACGATCACTTTTAAGAAGAGCGATTTCACTAAGTCCCTTTTCAGCAGCACTTTATGAATTATTGTTTTTGGCTTTAAAAAGATTCTTTGCACTTGCACTTTGGAGCGTTGAGGATCGCAATAGGACTATGTGGACAAGTCATGGACTGTAATGCTTGCACACTATGAAGAGCATTTTCACTTAGTAGCTTTTCAGTAGCACTTTAAACACATTATTTGCCCAACATCAGTATATATTGTGTTCTTTCACTGTGTGGTGATTTGACTTATTTTGTATGTAATATATATGTTCTGTTGTTTTTATATATATTTATTATTTACTTTATCCAGTAGAAGTGGTCCACACATGTTCATCTACTCCCTGCACTGTAGCCAATAGGGGGCACTGTTGCATGTAGTAATACATGAGATATTTTTATTTATCAGCTTTATATAGATTGTGCCACACTATTTTATATTTGGTTTTGTCTGTAGTACTGGGGATACTATTTTAGTGTCTGGCTGCAATCCTTTTTCCTTTTTTTTTCGAGTTTAGGTAATAGTAGCGCGGTTATAGTTGCAAATTATAGGGAAGAGGTTAAACTCTAGGGGGTGATCAAGGGGTTAAGTGTGTTCCCTCACTGTGTTCTAACTGTGTGGGGGTTGGGCTGCCTGGGACAAGACAGATCGAACTGTTCTCGATGTCCCCTGACAGAATGGGGATCCGCTGTGTTTACATTGGCGGATCCCCATTCCGCCTCTGTGACAGGCGATCATGGGTCGCCGGCAGACATCGAGTTCACCCGACCCACGGCATGCTCACAAAGAGTGCAGCAGACGTGCATGCTCACCTGCAAACCACACATGCACGGCCGGCGTACAATGATGGCGGTTTGCGCAGGAGAGCCAACCTGCTGCATTACAAGTGCGGTGGCTGGTCGGCAAGCAGTTAAAATAAAACCCTTTTTTATTTTGATTGTATGCATACAGCATAGTGTCCTCAACAGATTTCTCTCTGACTGTGACAGCTTTAGAAAGTTACTGTATACTGTTGCACAAAGCCAAGAGTAACACTGCCTCAAGAAATACCAGATGGCATAATGTTGCTAGGTTTAACCTATGTGCAGATTTGACAATTTAACTGCAGTAAATGTAATTATTGCATCTCATTCAAGTCAGTAGGCGAGCTACACATATTAATATTTTCCATGTAACAATGGTTATTTTATTTACTATGCAAATTACTTTTTTAAGTGCATTTGTGTGCCATCCAGTGATCTAGTTTATGCAGAAGCAACTGCCTGTATGGTTCTTGCATCATTTATTTAGACGAGTTGCAGCCTAATGAAGTCTAAAGGCTTCAATATCTAGTCAAGGAATCCAGGCATATTCTTGCATTGCCTTCAAAGCTAATACAGTTCAACTAGATTTTAAGTGCAAAAAGCATAGCAGCTTAGAGTATGTTCACATGGGTGTCTTTATTTCTCCACACTGATCAGGAAGAGATTAAAAAGAAATGTATGTAATGCCACTGCAGTTTTAACCCTACTATGCTCCATTTGCAGAAAATGTATGATCAGATTTGATGTCTGCTCATCATCAATATTAGAGTTATTTGAAAGCGAGTAATGTAAAGCTAAGTGAATATTCTAATAGCAAATAATGGGAAAAGTAAAGCAACTGAAAGAGGTATTTGCAAGAGGTTGAAAGGTGTCCAATATTAGCATATATCCCTTTAATTTGAACCCATTTCTAGTTGATATTACAGGTCTTTGCACGAAATACCAGCATAAATAGCAGGTTAAAACGCCCTGCATTTTTGATCTGCTTTGCATTGACTACATCATTTAAAGACAGAAGATAGCAAGAAAAAGCTACTAGATGTTTTTCGCGTTAACGAACCACTTTGCCGCTGTCAAGCCATGGCGGGCGGTCGGCAAGTGGTTAAAGTGATACTAAAGTCTCAGGTTTTTTTATTTAAAATAATAAACATGTTATACTTACCTCCTCTGTGCAGTGGTTTTGCACAGAGCAGCCCAGATCCTCCTCTTCTCAGATCCCTCCCCAGCTCTCCATCCTCCTGCTGAGTGCTCCCACGGCAAGCAGCTTGCTATGGGGGCATGCGAGCCGAGCTGCTGATCTGTGTGTCCATTCAGACATGGAGCCGTGGTTCGGTCCTGCTCCCTCTCTCCTCATTGGCTCACTTGCTTTGATTGACAGCAGTGGGAGCCAATGGTGCAGCGCTGCCATCTCAGCCAATCAAAAAGGAGAGCATAATTGAACAAAGAGGACATGTAGGCCTAGCGCATTAAATATTAAATAAAATAGAAGTGAATATACTCACAATCCAGTTCTTGTGTCATAGCTTTACCATAAAATCATCCGCTTATGTCCATATGTCCAAACTAAAAACTGCAGATGTGATCAAATACCACCAAAAGGAAGCCCTATTTGTGGGAAAAAAGGACACTAATTTTGTTTGGGTATAGCGTTGCACAACCGTGCAATTGTCAGTTAAGCCTGGTCATTAAGGGGACAAATCCTTCTGGGGCTGAAGTGGTTAAAGAACATTCTCGGGGATGCCTTAAACTACCTTTAAAGTGGCTCACCTGTAGGAAGTACCAAAGCAAAAGTAACATTTAGAAAGAAAAAACATGCCCCATAAAAAATACATTTCTGGTGCCTTGCCTGTTTGTAATGTCAGCCAAAAAAAGGGTGTGGAATGGATTTTAAGGGGACACATGTAAAAACCACCAAAACACATGTCAGATCCTTATCGAAGCAAATACCAGACATAATGCTGGCAGCCACCTAGCAACCTATGCTGCTGTGCAGACACTTGTGTTCTAACAATCAACACTTGCAACCCACACAGTAAGAAGCTGTAATACTGACACTAAATGAATGAGTTCCTGCTGCAGCAGCAGGGGGTTTTGGCAGGTTGAACTTGACAAACTCTGGCCATTTAGTTGCTCTATCTGTGAATCATGAACTGCAAGAGTTGGGGTTATCCTGGCATGACTCCAAACTCAAATTTCATTCCTAACAGGGAGCATAGCTGAGCAGTACATTTTTGCATACAGACTTTGTTGAAGTGCAACAAAACTGTTGTGGGTGCTGGAAGAATAGTTACACAGGCATACAGTATATATGTATCCTTTTTCTTTGACAGATCTTATAGGGTTGTTTTAAAAATGTTTGGTCATTCATTACCACTGTCCAAAAATTCAAGTGGGCATTTACTATTCTTTCACATAAAGATCACAACAGCGATATCATGTTCCATTGATATTTACCTATGAAATTATTTACAATTGATTTCAACTCTTCGGGAAATTCCTTTAGTGTGACAACTGGTTGACATATTACGGGGAGACAGTGAGTTAGTGGGTGGAAGAATCTATGTTCCAAGAACTGTTCAAGGAATGATCATTTGTAGTTGGACGAGTACTTCATTTGTGGGTGTTATAGCAATGTACATGACAGATTTATGTATTCATTAGAATCTTCAACAGAATACACTGACTTAATAGATTTTGTATTCAACGCATATATAAAAGTACAAAAGATTACTTCCCTTACTGTATACTTTTCTGAAAACTGACATTAAGACATATGACACTTTAAAACATATCTTCTGCCTTTTCATTCCATCACCTGGCAGACAAGGATAGCTGAGGACTATTAAAGGGAAATATTCTGTATTTTCAGTGAGAAATACATTTACTGTGGGCGGGCAGCACGGGCAGGCTGGATAATGTGCATGCACGTCATCCAGCCTGGGGCAAGCAGTGCAAAGTTCCTGCAACTGCTGTGTCCAGTGGACACAGCAGATAGTAGCTCCTGGTACTCAGAAACTTTGAACGGCCCAGGGATCATGTGATTGCTGTGCAATCACATGATCCCAATGTCAACAAAGCTGTTATGAGTGAATACCATTCATAAAAGTTGTGCTTCCAATACAGTGATGATGTGATTGTCCCACAGCTATCACATGGTACCTGGGCTAATTACAGCACCCTTAGCTGTAGCCAATCACAGCTCACTAGTAATCATAGCTATTATGAATGGAACCCATTTGTGACAGCTCAAAATTTTGCCGCTACAGTGATTATCATTGTAACAGCAATCAAAGTGTTAAAAAAATCCCTAATCACCCAGTCCCCCCACCAGAGTAGTACAGTGTCACTATGGACACTGAACTATAATGAAAGCATGTAAAAAAAATTGTAAAAAAAAAAAAAAGAAAAACATGTTTAAACATTTTATATAAACGTATTTATTTATTTTAACATACTGTCACCAGTCAGTGTCCCTGATCACTGGCACATTTATATAATGATGCTGTAATGCACTGGTGACAGTAAGTAAAACAAATTGTGAAAGAAAAACATATTTTATTTAATTTCTTAATTTTCCGAAATCTTGTGACAAATAATTACAACTTCAAAAAAACTCACCATGCCTCTTACTAAATAGACTTTTTACTTTCCAAAGTGGGATAATTTGTGGGGTATTAGTACTGTCCTGAGATTGACCGTCAGTACATCAGAATTGATCAATTATCAAATTCTCTAGAGAAGCTCCTGAAGATGCACGGTCGCACAAAACAGTGTTGAGCATTGCTGTAAAGGCTTGAGGTCAAAAGAAAGCTCTATTTGTGGGGAAAAAAGGAATCAAATTTTGTTTGGATACAACGTTAGAAGTCCTCGAAGAGATCTCTTAAACTATTAACTAGTTAAGACTACATGACTGCCAGTTAGAGTCCTGTCATGATTATGGGGTGTTTAATAGGGTGAAACCTTTCATTTTTCAGATAAATCATTCTCCGTACCACTCAAAAAAACTTCAACATTAATAAACAGTGTTCTAAAGCCTTTTAATTCTTTAATTTATTTTATACAAAAAGAAAGTGTTAAACAAAATGAATGACAGTGGTCACGTAATGTCGTAGTAATATATTTACACGGTCACTAGTC
>BLSH010545181.1:367333-378505 GCA_018402905.1 Glandirana rugosa | reverse complement strand
GAGTTATAACTCGGGATGTCTGATTCTGACCCTACGGTAATTTCAAGTACACGTACATTTCCGACCACAGGGTTATGAAAACCATTATATCACATAAATAAAACAGTGACATAATTCACGATGTGTAAATAATGAAACTAATTTCGTAAGGACAAAGGTTTCTCCGGACTCCGTGTCGACGAGAAATGGACACATAGTCTCCCACCCTCGTCTATAGATCGTCTAAATAAAGTACATACCTCGGCTCCTGTAACGGGTTTCCCATCTCCCCATGTTGGCATTCTGTGAAAACTAAAAATGATTAAAACAAAAAATAAATAAATAGATAAAAGAAAACATCTGAAATGAATGAAGCTAGTGAACACCTTATTTAGTTCCAGGCTACATCAACTCTTACAATCTCTACAATTTAATAAACATAACAACAGAAGCTTGCTGTGTACCCCTCTACCCTTTGGGCAATGTCCTCGGCTCCATACATGAAATAAATCTGCTAGATATCTGCTCCCACCCTCTGATACACAGGTAAAGAGCAGCTGTGCCTCAGGCCTCTTTGGAAACAGGAATGCTTTAATCAAAGTAATAAATGTGTAGCACTTAATACAGTGACAAAATAAATACACTATATTACCAAAAGTATTGGGACACCAGCCTTTACATGCACATGAACTTTAATGGCATCCCAGTCTTAGTCTGTAGGGCTCAATATTGAGCTGGTAACCTTGCTTTGTGCACTGGTCCAAATCATTTGGTTGAGAGGGGATTATGGTGTGGGGTTGTTATTCGGGGGTTGGGCTTGGCCCCTTAGTTCCAGAGTAGGGAATTCTTAAGGTGTCAGCATACCAAGACATTTTGGACAATTTCATGTTTCCAACTTAGTGGGAACAGTTTGGGGACAGCCCCTTCCTGTTCCAACATGACTGGGCACCAGTGCACAAACAAGGTCCATAAAGACATGGATGAGTGAGTTTTGGGAAGAAGAACCTGACTTTCCTGCACCTCAACCCATGAGCACCTTTGGAATGAATTAGAGTGGAGACTGTGAGCCAGGCCTTCTCGTCCACATCAGTGCCTGACGTCACAAATGCGGTTCTGGAAGAATGGTCAAACATTCCCATAGACACACTCCTAAACCTTGTGGACAGCTTTCCCAGAAGGGTTGAAGCTGTTATAGCTGCAAAGGGTGGGCCAACTCAATATTGAACCCTACGGACTAAGACTGGGATGCTATTAAAGTTCATGAGCATGTAAAGGCAGGTGTCCCAATACTTTTGGTAATATAGTGTATATGCAACAATAAGTTCAATACAGCAGTCCAAGTGATGGTGAAATAGGGTTATATGCAATTGTAAAAAGAGTCCATAAATCTGAAAAGTCCGTCCAGTGTATAATCTATAGGTTTACTATAAACTCACCAAAGACCTAGAAGTATCAATCAGAGAATGATATTCACCAGATAACACCAAAGAACATGATGAATGTCTGCATAAGTGAACCTTCACCCAAACTATGCACTCACCAGAGATGAGACATATACAGACCTCAATGTTTGATCATTAGTCAGTCATCTTTAGTTTATCACTTGAGCAGCATACATATTTGCTTCCAAAAAGCAGAGAACTAGGTATAAAAAAGCTCACCAGCCAGGAGCCCAGAG
This sequence comes from Glandirana rugosa, assembly GCA_018402905.1. Classification (NCBI taxonomy): domain Eukaryota; kingdom Metazoa; phylum Chordata; class Amphibia; order Anura; family Ranidae; genus Glandirana; species Glandirana rugosa. The sequence goes on along the minus strand of BLSH010545181.1, from coordinate 376,848 downwards.
AAAGTTTACATAGTGTAGTATTTATTGTAGAAATATTAAAATACATATGTGTGCTGCAGCACAATAAAAACAAGCCAGGCACACTTACAATGGTGGCCACTGCCCTGAGCACATGGATGTGGCGGTGTGACGTCAGCACGTAGGCCCCTCATGACGCATTTCGCATGCACACGCGTTATCAAGGGATATGTCTCATCTCTGGTGAGTGCATAGCATGGGTGAAGGTTCACTCATGCAGACATTCATCATGTTCTTTGGTGCTATCTGGTGGATATCATTCTCTGCTTGATATGTCTTGAACTTTGGTGAACTCATAGTATACCTATAGATTTTACACAGGAAGAAATTTTCACATTTATGGACTTTTTTTTACAATTGCATATAACCCTAATTCACCCATCACTTGGACTCATTGAATTCATTGTTGCATATATTTCTTTTGTCACTATATTAAGCACTACACAATTATTACATGGTTTTGTACAGTCACCCTGCTATATTGATTGGTGCACTCACTATATTTACTGTTATTTTAGGAATGCTTTTATGCCATTATACTGCCATCAATTGTTTTAAAATGTTTTTTTTTTTTTTTAAGTCTGGAAGATTCTTCATTCCTTTTAACTTGTAAAAATGTAGATTTTTATAAAACTGCTATGACTTAAATCCTTCAAGCAGTCAAAAAATACAGCTTTTTTGTCTGGTAATTGTTAATATTGTGTTTGCACAGCAATTATAATACATTAAAGTGTCTCTCTCACCATTATTCTAAAAGATGAAAAAAGCAATCCCTGCAAAGCAAACAAATAATGCTTAACTATCCCTTTGTGTGCAACCGAATACCTCTGGCTTGAAGAAGAAGCTCGCTAAAAGGTCTGCAATGCTGGAAGAGCCAGATGCCAGCATCTTCTGCTGCCCTCTGTGGTTCAACCACAAATGCCAATCAGGATGCAGTACTGACTTAGGGGTTGATAGAATGAACCAGAGAGTACCTTGGGGGACCAGGCATTCAACAAATCCACAAGTGTTCCTCATGCTAAATATCAAGGAGTTGACCTAGATGACTTTGTTATCTGGAGTAGAGAAATGTCAGGTCAACAGGCAAATTGTTCTGTCCACCAAGGCTGCGTAAATCTCATGATTGAATGGACAGAAACAAAAATCCTTTGGCAAGTTAAACAGTTCCTATACATGGATTTTAGCTGTGTATTTAGCTGTTTGCCAGAATTTCAGATTTAAATAGAATTTCTGGAATGCAAGATCCTGCTTGGTTAGTTTTAAAGAATATCTGTAATAAGGAAACAAGTTGGTGGTCAATGTGACCTTTTTTTCTAAACTGCTTGTTGCCTGACTGCTATTGCTTCAATATGTTTTGCGCCATTAACTTAGAACAATTAGGTGCAATAGGAGGTTGGTTCTATATCTGCTTTTCTTGTTGCAAGCATTCTACAAATCGGTGATTCAAAATATTTAAACCAGAGACAGCCTAATAACTAGCATTTTCAGAAAGTGGTCAGCAATATCAATGATTCTGTCAGTGCAGATGTATTTTAAATCTGGTTGTTACATCTGTAGTTGTGGTGGGTTGGAGGTCAAACTAGAGTTTTCAATTCTGCAGCACCCTGTAAACCTGGCAGGCAATGTAAGGATCATATGTCCACCTCAGTGGTGGTTTGTAGTACATAGTTTAATCACCTCTAACACCCTGGGTCACGTTTTAACTAAATTATGCTTTAAGACTTCACAAAGTCTTCATGCGACTCATCACCCTGCAGTGTCATGACTACAGAACTTGAGCAAGTAGGTCAATTGACATTCTACTGGCACAATAAGGATTCCCCAGCTGACTATGAGGAAATGAAGGTTTAAACATTCCTTGTATGTAAAGGATATACTTAATATTTATTTTTCTATTATTTGAGTAATGGGTGTCTTGGGTGTTCTATTTTTGGCAAGCGTAAGAACATAACTGTCAAAAAGTTCAGGGAAGATGAAAGTACAAAACAAACAAGCACATGACGCATATGCTTTTCAGAGATACTTTATGACATGCAGCAAAAAGCAATTAAAAAAAGACTGAGTTTTTTTCATTAATGTGAAGAAGTCTTTTATGCTCAATCATTATAGCATTTTTACATGCTCTAAAATGAAATTTACACCACACACATCTGTAGCATTTATTGTTATATGGGAGTACAATGAGTGAGAGGAGGACAATGAGTGATCAAGCAAAATTAGGATGGATTGCTCCAGAGATCTCTGCTAAATCGATTAACTTTCTTCTGCTTATTTTTTTTTTATATATAAATTGTCAACAACTTAGAAAAATGTATGTTCTAAATATAATGATTTCCTTTCACACAAAAACACATATCTCCCACAGTAGGTAGGCAAAGTTAAATCTTTCAGTGCCCACCATTTTCAGAAGGGTCATGAAAGCATTGGTTCTTAAGTATTTTTGAGGGTCACTTTGCAAGGTGTATGTTTACTTAGCTTAATAAATAAAGTGAAATGGTATTGACTTTGAATACCCAATCTTGTGAAAGGACAATTAAAAAAAGCATTTCTGCTTGTGCATGACTGAATGAGCTGATGTGAATTACTTTAGTATATCACCACTTTTGAGTCAACGCTGTATAATAAGTATTCAGTTCTGGGATTTTTCTAACATTATAAAACATTATCCTTTATTCAACTTCCCAGATTTAGAAAAACACTGAAGCTTAGGGGTTCATAAGCACTACCCAACAGTTCCATGCATGCAGAGGCATGTGATTAGGTCCTCTGTGAGGGTGCCTGGGCCTAGCTCCCAGCTGCTAGGCCTGAACGCTGTCATGTGACATCATCACTCCTCCTGTTCACCAACACAACCAATCACAGTGATGGCAGCAAAAGACCAAATAGCTGAGAGGGAGTGCAGGTAAGGAAAGTATATGGGAATCAGAGGATGCCCTTTCAAGAAGCATGGTCAAGGTGTCAGAGCGGCTGAATAACTTCTTTTTATTAAAAAAATAAACTTTTGAGGTAGGTATACCAAACATTAATTGATATAGGTTTGTTTCCTTCTATTTCGCTGAAAACTAAATGGATACATCTATTTAAAGAAAAAAACTTGTGATACATCATTAGTTAAAATTACTATCTTTCATATTTTATGATAAGAAAATTATATTTGATCATTAAGGATTTCACTACAGAGAAATTTGATTCTAAATAGCGAATCTGCCTGTTGTCATAGATATAAAATAATTATGTGCTTAATATTTTACAGTGCACAGTGTAGGTTTTACTATTACTTTATTGTGAAGTTAGCTCAAGAATTTGCTATTCTTAGAATGAGTATATATATGGTCATCATAAAAGACTAATACCATTTTAAGGATTTCACTATTAACACAAAATACCAAATGACAAATGTGACCACCCTGTTTTAAGCAGGAGTGTCTATAAATGTAGTTCTGCATGGCTGCAGTCAGCCAATGCCACTTGTGCAGTCTGTGATTTGTCTAGCTTCCTCTAATTTCAGCCTGGCTGTAAGATCTGCCTTCTGTCAGTAGGTGCCACTGTGTGAGATCTTGTAGTAGGTCTGGATTATGGAATATGTATATCTTTTCCCAGCCCACTACTAGAAGTTTCCTTGTGTTGCACTATGGGAAAGGGTATAAATATTTAGGGATAGCTGATGCAATCTATCTTCCCCACAGTCCCTGATCTGAGGAGGGTGCATGTGATGGAGATGCTGCTTTAGGCCTGCCTGCCTAATGGGGCCTTGATGTATTTAGTCTTCAAGCTGAGGCCTGGTGCTGCTGATCTAAACTGATGGTGGGACTGAGTCCCATGGAAGCTGGTTCTCCTGCAGAAGATTAGGAACAGGATGGAGTCCCAGGGAGGTCGGTCAACCCTCCAGAAGATAAATAGCAGCTGATCACATTGTTCATAGAAGGATGCCAAAACACAGGAGTGTCAGATTCAACTTAAGGGCCCTTTTTCCTGTGCTGTGACAAGTGATGTGACAGATTTCTGCTTTATACCTGAGCAGCATCTGCAACCCTAACCTTCTCTCCCATGGACTGTGAGTGATAAAAATAATTTTTGTTTCACCAGAGAAAATTGAGTACTGTCCAAGATACTTTTTTTATTTGCACTAACATACAATTTTTCAGGACAAGCTTTTGGGGTGTGTCCCCTTCTTCAAGGTGCAAGCAGTACTGCTTGGACTTTGAAGAAGGGGGCACACCCCAAAAGCTTCTCCTGAAAACTGTATGTTAGTGAAAATAAAAAAGTATTACGAACAGTACTTAAATTTCTCTGTTGCAATTGCACTAATAAGCTACAATCACATCAAGCATTTTGTTTCACCTAAAATTGACTGGCACCCATCTTTCTACATGTCCCACTATGCAGTCATAATCTACCCCTGAGGTGAAATGTTAGCTCACCCTGTTTCGGGGTTCTGCCATGCCTCCGGGTCAGGGAGGTGCTACACAAATGATTTACCTGTTCATGCAAAACATTTGCTTACAGGAAGAATAAAATGTACTTTAGTATACAACTGTGTTCAATCTATCTATAAATTATTAATAATTCAGACTACTTCCAATAAAAAGTTTTTGGAACAAAAATAATTCTGACTACGACTGAAAGACAAGAAAAAATCCTGGAAAATAAAACCTAAAACCTGTTACTTAAAACATTCTTATTAATTCTGATATTTACACAGTAAGCCTGTCTTTTTACTTATTCTAGCATAATTTGAGTGATAGAAAAGACTGACAACGTTCAAGCTGGGCAACTGTTAATTTAGATCTTTCTAGCAGAATGTGCATGAGAGCTGTGGGGATGAAACACAAACATGTTTTAGCACCCACCCTAGTTCTTTTAAGCTATGTTTGACGGGAGGGATAAGTGAACCTGCCTAGACTCAAAACCTAGGAAGTTCAATTGAATACTGCATGAAGTCGAAAAAATCTGAACATCAAATCGAACCACACTGAAGTCTATTGTTAGGGAGGATTAAAATAACATTCTGGCCATCTTTAAGGCTAATAGGCAAGGCATTGTCAAAAAAGGGCACTCAGAGGCACAAATTTAGCAAGCACTGGGATTGCACGAGTCGTGCTGTGCTCAAAAGGGCCAATTGTTCAAGAGGAGAGGGGAACGAGTTCTTAAGGCGGAACTTCCTCTTTTGCATGGATCTCAGCTTTAACTTATTTGAGCTTTATTTTTAATGAGATCCCTGCTTTAACTTCCTTCTGAATTAGGCTCTCCCACATAGTTATAGTTCATGGATCAATATTTTGATGTTTCTAATTGTAATATTAACTACAACAAATCAGGGGAGATAAACATTACCCTCCCTGCTCCTGTGGTAACAGGCCTGAAGTGAACATTTTCATACTATATGTCCCAGTCATTCCTGAAGTAGTAACTAAAATTCTCCAGACCTCTTTAACCTATTGGATGCTAATTTTAGCCCTCGGCTATCAATGGCAAGCTCTGCCCCTGACAATCCTGACTCTAACCCTGTACCTGCTTCATGCTTTGCCCATACCGTCACCCCAATCCTTTTTTGCATGCCTTTACTCCATAACAGCCTAATTTTTATGTCCCTCCTTATCCTCTCCAAACAATCTAGATGTATAGGTCTTCCTGGTATAACTGTATATTACACAGTGATTCATCTCTCCCGGATAGTGACCTAGTGTTCTAATTCAGTGACCCCAATCTATGGAAGCAAACGACACCCCCCCCCCCCCACGGTGGGCCAGTGGTTTTTCAAACTTAATGAGATTAGGTCAATGGAGGAGATGATGGTGATACTATACCAGGGGTAGGCAACCTGTAAGAGGTGGAGATATACATGACAACATGGAAAAGAGCAAAGATCACTGGGGTACCACATCCTTTTAACTAGCAAGCCCCCAGAGGTAAGTAGTGGATAGGGCAATGTACAGAGGTCTGTAGAATGTACAGCAATGTACAGAAATCAGTAGAACAGATGACAGGATTGAGCAGGACAGGGGATAGCAGGGCAGAGAACAGGGCTTCAACAGGGCAAAAGACAAAGGCAAAGGTCAGCAAGGCTGTGTAAAGGGGGGGTCAGGAAGGCACAGTACAGAGGGGTCAGAAGAGCCCAGTACAGGCAGGTCTGAAGGGCATGGTAGAGGGGGTCTGCAGGGCACAGCACAGGGGGGGTCAGGAGGTCACAGTAGTGGCAGGTCAGGAGGGCCGGGGGGTTCTGAGGGCACAGTACTGGAGGGTTAGAAGAGCACAATACTGGAGAGTCATGAGAACATGTTATTGGGGGGGTCAGTAGGGCACAGCACTAGGGGGTCAGGAGGGCATGGTACTGGGGGTCAGAAGGCACAGTCCTGGGGGTCAGGGGGGCACATTATAGAAGTGTCAGGAGAACATGGTACTGGGGGTCAGGAAGGCCCATAAGTGGTTTCCCAAAGCGGAGCAGCACAGGGTAGCTGCTGTGGCAGATCTACCTGTTCTGGTGTGCTGATCGCCACTTGCCCTCCTCTCTCATCACATGATGACACCCATAAGACGCCTTGAATGAACTGGAGAGGAGGGCTGGTGGGGATCAGCACACTGCACACAGGAGGACAAGAGCTGAACTAGCCCAAGGGCTATCAAAGTTAAGCAAAAATCCTAGGTGGCAGAGGCTTCCCTGCCTTGCAGCCACACATGCAAGTGGTGTGCTGTGGGGCTGGGAATGCCTTTACTACCTAGGACTCACTTTGACTGCTTCCCAGCTTGAGAGCTTAGGCACTAAGATGTCTGAGCTCATTTCCTCTGTGTTCTGCTCTGCCACTTGGAGGGTTGACAGAGCAGTGACTCAAACACGATCTAGCTGTCACCTGCCTGCAGTGATCACAATTAATGGGTTGCTAACCTTTGCACTACACAATAGAGAGGCTAGATTTCAAGATATCTGGCTTCCATGAACAGTGATTATCTGCTCTGTTCAATACACTACTATTTTGCACCCAACAATGACTTCCTGACAACCTTAAGGTGCATTCATTGTCTGTCTACTTACCCTAGCTCTGGTATAGGAGCTTTTAGGCGCAGAGGGGTTGCCACCATTCTGGGACCCTTGAAATGTGCCTTCCCCTCACCGTCACATTTTAATAGTCCATTATCTTTCCCCCTATTAGTTTTTTTCTCTTTTTTTTCCCATACTTCTTACCTATACTCCCAGTCACTAGTAAGGCCCTTCCCTTTATCCCCCACCTTCAGGGGTCCTCTTTATGACTCCTTTATCCCTATGAGGATACTTAGCAGTAAAACCCCAGGAATGTGGTATTATCTATAATCTGTTTATCAGTTTATTCGCTGAATGATATACGCCATTGATAACCTTATCATTCAAGATGTTTTGTATACTGTCACCTTCTGACCTGTTCCTATGTTCTATGCAGGTTGGTTGAGTCAGGCTTTATGGACACCCTTTTGGTTAATCTATGTGTTTTCATGCGAAAACCCTGATATTGGGTATATTCTGTATTTTTCCTTACAATATTGTATGTTATTATATCTGTCTGGGCTGTATTTGTATGGGATATACAATGGCTGTGTGTTTGTATATACTTTGTCCAAAATAAAGAATAAAAAAAATGCCCCATTACTCCCTACAATATAATCAAGGATAAACTAACTTCCCTAAGCTTCATTTGATTACATTATCCAAAACTGGATCTATTACATGGTTGGATAATGCCCCAAGAGAGTTATAATTTTCCTTAGGTTCCTTGACCTTTAAAAGATACCATTGGCATTTAAATGACTTTTTATTTTAACGCAAATCTACTAGGACATAATTTCATGATCTTTTATCTTGTTATTTTACAGAAAATGAGAGTACTACTGCAAGGTATTTTACTTACTGTAAATTCATAAAGCTACTTTTAGGGGATATTCAATTCAAGTTGAAGTATAATACACTGTATCAGAAATATACTTTAGAGAAGAATCTTATCAAGCTGAATAGCCATACGACTACTCTTCATAAGATTATTCTGCTAAGAACTAAACTTAAAGAATTTGCATTAGGGACCACTGCAAAACATTTACCAATTTAAAAAAAGCTTAATTATGAATGTGATAATTAATCACCCAAACTTCATGCCTGAAAATTGAGAAAGGAATCAACTATCAGAAATATTCATGTGGTTAAAGATTATACAGGTGACCTTTACTATGACTCAGACAAAATTGCACAAGTTTTTCTTTCTCATGCAGATCTGTATAATCTCACTAATTTGACTAGTATGCCCACTAACACTTTCAGGCAAGAATTCAGAATCATCTCTCAGCTTGTAACATACCTAAACTCATGAGGTGGAAAAGCACCCAGTCCTAAGGGCCTTATTTATTTTTATTATAAAACATTCCAAGATCTTCTTCTTCCTCATATATATATTACTTATTTAGTGACTTTTTGAAGGGACATGAGATCCCTGAATCCAAGAGGCTGATTTACTACAGTCAAATAGACAGTTCACTTTGCAAAGTCATTTTCCATTAGTTTAGTAAATGAGGTGAAGCTCTGCTGACTTCCATCATCCAATCATGTGATAGCAATAATACCTTTTTATTATTATTTATTTTTCTTGCACATGACTGAGTATTCTTTGTAAAATGAATTTTCAATACATTCGCTAAGCTAAGGGAGAATTCTTATTTGCCTTTACTAAATTAACCCATATCACTCACTCTTATTTCACAGTTTTTTTTCAAAAAGGGGAATTCATATATGCTTAAATAAGAATGCAATAATATTTGGTCTTCATCCCATAGATCTTCAATTTTTATAGTCTATAAAGAAAATCAATTTAAAATACTTTACCCTTGGTACCATACTCCTGACTTCCTATATTGATGAAGTTTAATTAATTCTTTATAAATTAATGTATTGTCAGGTACCTTATTATCAAGTTATCTATCTACTGGGTATGCATCCTTATGAAGCGTCTGGGAATTCTAGTCGGCAGACCCATCATGTTATGACGGATGCACTGCAAACAAACTAAGGGAACACCTAAATTTGATTTATATGTTGCAAAAAAGAAAAAATAGTTGGATCTGGGACTTTTGATTCAACTTAACACTAAATCCAAACTTTCTAAAGCCTGTGAGGAGGGAGCCACAGCCTATGAGCAGAGAACCACATGCAGTGTGGGTCAAGATTGAGCCCGCAGGTCTGTCACCATAGGAAGCAGCTTCCTATGGTGGCACAATGAGAAGAGGAGGAGCCAGAAGGGGACCCCAAAAGATATAAAATGAAGCTGCTCTGTGTACAGAGCAGGTAAATATAAAATGTTTATTATGTAAAAAAATAAAAACAAACCTTTACAACCACTACGTCTCCATACAGTATTTCTTTCAGATTCAGATTTCAGACTTATTTATAAAGGTACATATGTCTATTATATAGTTTAAGCTGCTTTACCTTTATTATTCCTGAGTAACTGTGTGTTGGGATCACAATTCAACTTAGTTTTCAG
>BLSH010545181.1:343870-358636 GCA_018402905.1 Glandirana rugosa | reverse complement strand
AAAAAAGCCCTTAGAGAACGTATAAACCCAATGGACACATAAGCAACAGTGGAAAAACTACCAGGGTCACAAAGGTCATATAAAATGAATTTGGATACACAGCTGCAAAAACGAGTATATGTCAGTCAAACTTTCACAACACTGAAAACTAAAAAATAGCCATACGGCCTAGTACTATAGTGGTTAAAAAAGTAGATAGCAGTATCCGCTCAGGCTCCATCTACATCTTTGCAATTTAATGTGTGCATTGGAATGCATGTCAACACATGCGCTCACCTTTGCCAATGCTACTAGTTCACATCTGTGCTATGAGAGGAAGTGCAATGGCCAAAAAAAGAACCAATCCATTTTTAAATGCATCAACAATTGTTATAGGCACTATTGATGGCAATGGCAGCTCATAAAAATGTATGTAACATAACAATAAAAAGAACAATAATGCAAATAATCTGTACCTATTTATTTATTCAAGTACTCCTCCTGAGCATATCATAGCTATGCAAGTATGCACAAAATTTCCACTGTGGGTAAGAGGAAATAAAATGGGAATTACTTTTTTATTCAGTAATTTCAGCATTATTTTAAAACAATATACTGAGTTGCCATTCAAACTACCTTCTTCTTTATGTTTTGACTTAGTAGTATAAATTGTATTTGTAATCACACTTGCTGCAAGTTATAAATGCATTCAAACAAGTTGACTATATTTTATAATTAAATGCTGGTGATAGTGGAAGATGACATGTTGTAAGCTGCAGATAGATCTAAGCCTGCATATCCAATTACAAAATGCACTTGTCACACCATTTGTCAAAACTTATACACATGCTACTAACTCCAAAAGCAGCATACAGTATGGGAAGATGCTTTATTTGAACACGATAATGATGGCACTAGTATCATGACATGAGATCCATTATTTTGCATTACAATAGCAATATTGCTGGCAGCAGGATACATATGTAACTGTACATTTTACAGTGAGTAATAGCTGCACAGTTCACAGTGATGAATTATGGTGCCTTAAAGTAAAAATTGCAAACATGAATAGTTGGTTATATTTGTGATCTCTGAATCTCCAAAGAGAAGCTTTTGTGTTTAGTGCAAAATGAATTGTATTTAATAGGAACAACATTTACATTTCCATACTTATTATTTGTAGCATGCCCTGGGAAAACAAATGTGCTAAGGAAATCTAACAGATGCAACTGAAGAATTTGAGAAAACAAATGTAGTGTGTATGTCAAGCCGAAACTTGTTTTTCTTAGTTCATGATAGAGTGGGTAGGGTTTTGAAGTCTGTGTTGCACATTGGAGAGCTTCTCGTACAGCAATTGAGGGTAAATCTTTTTAACAGAGCCCTGGATAGCGGAAAAAATCCAACAGGAGTTCTAATTCTTTCCCACTCAAACCAATCTACCAAAATCTAAAAAATAATGACAACATACACTTCAAAAAAAATTTGGAGAAACAAAATATATTGGACATATATTGAACTAACCTACCAAAAATGTGCTGTGCTGAACCTTTTGTCAATTTCCTGCACACTACTTATTATTCCCAGTTCAATTCAGTTCTGGATATAACTGTTTTAAAAGGTGTTTATTTATGTTGGTGATAGGCAAACTGCACACTCACAGGTGTGCTAACATACAAAAAAAAAACAAATTGTACAGTCATACACATACATACACTTACACAACTATCATACACCTACAGTTAGGACCCATTTATATTGTCAATTTCCCAGGTTGGGTTACCAAGTGCATCTATCCATGGTCAGATCTTATAAAATGTTGGTGGGAAATTCTGCTATATATTATTTTGAATTTGAAAAATGTATAGTTTTAATTATTTTGGGCAGGATATCATCAACAAGTCTTCCAATAAGGAGTGTATTAGGATTCTATGGTTATTGGAAGGTTCTAGATTACCTATCAAATGAGCAGAACAACTTCAGGAGTTGTGGGTTCTCTGAAATCTAAGGCCACTTTCACACTGCAGCCCAGTCTGTGGTAAAGTGCAGCTCATTTAGCGGCGCTTTACTGATGCTGCAGCGCCACTCTTGAGGCGGGAGTGGGGCACTTTTAACCCCCCCGAGGGGGTTAAAAAGGGGTTAAAAGTACCAATGTGGCACCGATGCCTAAGCCTTTTACAGGCGCTTCAGCAGTGGTGCCCATTCGTTTCAATAGGCAGGGCAGTTTAGGAGCAGTGTATACACCGCTCCTGCACTGCCCCAAAGATGCTACTTGCTGGACTTTTGTGAACGTCCCGCAAGCGTACCACCCCAGTGTGAAGAGTCACATTGAAATTAATGGGCAGGAGATTTGAGGCGGTTTTCAGGAGTTAAGTAGAGGCTATTTCTAGCACTAAAATGCCTGAAAACCGCCTCAGTGTGAAAGTGGCCTAAGACTAAGAGTTCCAAAACTTAGTTACACATTCAAAATGTATCTGCAGGTGACATATAGCTGTAGAGATAACACCCAAATTATCGAATTCCTCTGGGGTGTAATATAATGAAGGTACTTAAATTCAACAGGTTTATAAGCCATACTGAAGTAAAAAACAAATCACTAGCAGACTTTCTTTTTGCTGTAAGGGGGGGGGGGGGTTGGGCACAGCAGGATAGGGGCTAAGAAATGTGTACACGTGTTGGTAACCTATTACTCCTCACACAATACACTTCAATCTGGACCCTTTTAGATTATTATTATTGACCTCTATTTATTTCAATATAGCAAGATAGGTCATTATTTTATCAAATGAGTAGAGGCTGTTCACCTAGCAAGGCGCGAGTTAAGCCAGCCATAGAAGGTTTGAATCTCAGCTGGTTCAGCAGGGACCAGCCAAGAATTGAACCATCTATGGGCAGGCTGATTGTACCCAAGTCAGTCCATCGACCGACTTGGGTACAACCAGCATGTCAAATTTTTACATGTGAGCATTGCCAGCAGCTATAGCTGATAGCAATAATCACTGTGTTCTCCTGGCAGGGACGGCTCCCCGTACCCCCTGCTGGGAGAAGACAATTGCTCATGGGATGAGTTTCTCCATCAACACTGACTGGGTTGATGGGGGAATCAAGTGATTTTCTTTCTTGCAACCATAACATCATCTGTGGCCTGCCTTAGTAAATAAGGTAAAGCTGTGTTCACTTTGAATACCCAATCGCACTCTAGCAAAAAATGTGAGAAAAAATTCTGTTCTTTTTAATTTTCTTAACACATGATTGGGCATTCAAAGTCTACACTGGGTGCACCTACTTTATTAAAATTCAGTTATATAGGTGACAATCCATTTATTCCTTTAGCATATTAACCTTAAAATAATTTAGGAATTTTCTGTCCCAAAAGCTAGATGAATAATTATCAATTTTCCTCATAAAGGAATCAAAATAGACCAAAATCCTAAATATTTGTTTTATGTTTTTGCCTTTGAGTATACTTACCACAAAAAAAGCACAGGTACATTATGGGTTCTACTAGCAATTGCAAATTATACATTTTCATTCAATTGTAAAACCCCTCCATCTCACATCCAACCAACATGCCTGCCCTTAAAATGGTTCTAAAGTGAAAGCATTTTAATTACATTAATGTAAAAAATGCCCCAGTAACTGTCCTACCAAATCCCCTCCGTAAAAACTAACCTTGCTCCTGTCACTGCTCCAGCACTGTCTCAGTTGAAGCACTACTCCCCTCACTTCTTGGTCCACTAGTTTGCTGCCATTACAACTAAAGCTGGCAATTTGCCATTCAGAAACCTTGATCCAACATAACCACTCATGGGAATTGTTCCCGCCAAATAGTACGCAGCAATAGCCCTGAATAAGGGGTAGTCTATTCCCCCCAAATGCGCTGTCTGGGTGCACATGTTGCTAATTTTAAGTAAATGTCCATGAACCAAGTCACATTTCTCTGGACACTGGGTGCCCTTTCTTTTTATCTAACCCTGGTCTCAAACGTGACACTATAGCTACTTTCACACTGGGGCGGGGAGGGGCGGTAGCGGTAAATCACCACTAATTAGTGGAGCATTTACCACTATTAGAGCGGTGCTATGGCACTGCTATGCAGGCGGGAGCGGAGCACTTTTAACCCCCAAGAAGGGGTTAACAAGGGGTTAAAAGCACCGCCGCTTGGGGCTTTCGAGGGGGTGTACAGCCGCTTCAGGAGCGCCGTCCATTGCTTTCAATGGAGAGGGCGGTGTAGGAGCGGTGTACACACTCAGGCGCTGCACAGGCGCTATTTTTAGCACCGCAGCGCCTGAAAAATGTTCCAGTGTGAAAGTAGCCTTAGGGCTCCTGCTGCTGCTAGTCAAACACCTGTGAGGAGGTACCAGGGGTGCGGATTACCCCCTTCTGAATGTGCACAGCCCAGCTCGGGTACACATGTGCATGGATGTCTCAATAGCACCCAACTTGCTGAGGAAGCATCTGGAGCAGGAAGAAGTGGAAAGCTCCAGTAGGGCACTGTCAAAGAGGAGGTAAGGTACTGAATTTAATCCTGTGTACTCACTTGTTTTAAACATGTCCATGTAATATGATACTAAACAGCATTTCTTGTGTTTCAAACACGCCTTTATCACATTACACAGCCAGAAGAATGAGCTCACTGTTTTCTGGTTCCATTTTATCCTTTATTACCTGTTTACTGGGCATGATGATGCTGAATCAGCATCCAGTAAGCAGGTGCAGAGGTGTGTAAATTACAACACTGGACCAACAGAATTAATGAATATTTTTTAAAGGTAAACATGCAATATAATGTACATTTACATTAGGGTGTCATGAAAGAGCTCATTAATGGAGTTGAGCGAACACCTGGACGTTTGGGTTCTGCGGGTCCGAACGAACTTTGGGAAAAAGTCCGGGTTCAGCACTGAACGTTACCCGAACGTTATCCCGGACCCCCAACCCCATTGAAGTCAATGGGGACCCGAACTTTTAGGCACAAAAATGGCTGTAACAAAGTCCTGGCAAGTGCTAGAGGGCTGCAAAAGGAAGTAAAATGGGGGTAAGAGTAGGGCAAGGGCCCTGCAAAAAAATGGGGATAGGGAAAATAAATTAAAATCAAATAAACTAGGAGATGATTTTTGAACAATAATGTGTCACTTACAGCTGCAGCTAGAACCTCTCCCTTTAGAACTAGGAGATGATTTTTGAGCAATAATCTGTCCCTCTAAGTAGAAGCCTCTACCTAGTGCAGTCAGATCGCTCAAAGCAGCAGTATGTGAAATCTCAAATTACTCCCACAATCTGATCATTGTGTACGATCCCACAATCTGATCGTTGTGTACGATCGTAACGATCGTTGTGTTATGAAGGGTTTGATCTGCAATCTGTCACTCAAAGCAGCAGTATGGGAAATCTCAAATTACTCCCACAATCTGATCGTTGTGTACGATCGTAGCGATCGTTGTGTTATGCAGAGTTTGATCTGCAATCTGTCACTGAAAGCAGCAGATTGTGAAATCTCAAATTTATGCAATCTGTCCCTCAGAGCAACAGTAGTTGTAATCTCAGGATGCAGGATCAGATGTTAAAATGTTTGCAATCTGTCCCTTACAAAAACGCCGGCAGCATCCTCTCCCTACACTAACCCAAGAGCATGTGGCATGCAGCACTGTGACTCCAGCCTCATATAGAGGCTGGGTCACATGATGCACTGGCCAATCACAGCCATGCCATTAGTAGGCATGGCTGTGATGGCTTCTAAGGGCAAACAAGTGAAACGCTTGTTAATTGGCTGCCCTGCAGCTATTCAACATGCATGATCAACTACCAGAACCCAGAACCCGAACCCAAACGTTTTTTGAAACGTCTGTGTTCGGGTCCGGGTCCTGGACACCCCAAAGTTCGGTATGGACCCGAATGTTACAGTCCGGGTTTGCTCAACACTACTCATTAATCTGTGCTGTGTATATTTTCAGAAATACACTATATATATATATATATATATATATATATAAGCTGCTAATCGGGTGTCTCTAGCATTTCTACTTCTTTGGGTGTAGTGTTAATCTCTTGACTGTACTGTACAATTAGACTTAAAATACTCTGGACTGGGAGAACCCCTCAATGTAAGTTTAGCAAAGACTAAAATCTGGCTGGTTAAGTTGTCATAACTAGAACTTCCAGTTACTGTATTTCACATTAAAGTGCTTGCTTGATGATGTACCTCTTCAGAATCAATGGAGAAGAAAATAATAAAACAAAACCCTAAAATCCTCCGGTCATTACTGTACTAATGACCAAATACATTTTCAGTGGTATAGCAGTGGCGGGCAGGCAATCACAAGGTGGATTGCTTTTCAAAAGGGTGGTATAACAGTGGTGGGCAGGCATTTAGGAGGTACTACTGTGACCTCCAAGTTCCTGTTTTTTTTTGTTTCTTTTTATACATTTTTTTAAATTTTAAGACCATGCCACGTCTGCAGCAAATCCTTGGCTCACAGTTTCAGTGCAGCCACACTGATCTCAATGGGCAAGTTTGGTAGGCGCACCACCTGTCAAACTCTACAGGCTGAGTTAAAATTACTGCGTGGGGCGGGGGGTTGGGGGGCTTGTAAAACCACAGCTCAGGCTACTCTTTTTTTCTTCCCCCTGACTGTCAGTGTGAAAGAACCTTATGGTATGTGTCTTTACCTTCAATGAGGTCAAATTCTCACATTTTAGCACAAATCTGGAAGTTGTCCAATCATAATGTATTAAGGATTTTCAGGGTGGTAATTTATCATCTGTTCTTTTTTAACAGATGTGTATTAGCATTTGAACACAGTTGAAGCTGACAAACAAATTGTTAGACGTACTGGCTTTCTCGTTTATCATCCATCTCAGAATTACATCACACAGAGGTCTATCTTGGAGACTTTCATGGCTGGAGGGCTTAAGAAAGGCTCATTACAAAGCTTGTATAGCAAAGCAAATGTAGTACACATGCTGCATGCAAATATGCATGCATATCCCCAGGTCATTTCTCCACAGTGTGACGAGCTAAAACAAATGACACAAGAAGTGTAATTAATTATGAAATGTGAAAATGCCTGAGCTACCTGAACCAATTAAAGCACGAATCCTTCAGGAGTAGAAATTACTTTTGTACAAATTTGTTTCATGTAATTAAACATTTTTTATTCAGGAAGGTCAAACCTTTATATCCTTTTTCTATTCTAGCATTGATTTCTTAATGGAAGTTTATACTTTTTTTTTTCTGTTGAAAAAGTGTTCAACTTTCATATCTACTCTGCAGAGTATTTAAAGACTGTGGGTGCAACAATACAAAAATTCTTCCCGTAAAACAGTGTGCTTAAAAATGTAAGTCTTCTGCTCACTGCTTTAAATTACTCTAATTTGCCATGAAGGCTTTAAATAGAAGACTGAAGGTCTTCCTGCCAAAAAGCTCCATGCTATTCCTGTGGGCAGATTAGCTTGGCAATTGAGAGATGGTATACATATATTAATTTTTGCCCACTGATATATTCTGTATTTATAGAAAATCTGTTCGTTATACCTTTGAAGGACTGATCAAAGCCTTAAAAGATTTTATGCTGCGTCTTTAATCTCTAAATAATTTCATTGGATATAATACAAATATTTAAATCAAATTTGTATTTAATATGAAGCAGAGTGCAGCTTAAATGTGAATATAAACATAAGTACTTATATGAAACTCTAAAAGGCAATACATGTTTCCTTTAAAGCTTCCATTAGTAGAAACAAATGGGATCACTGTTTGAAATGTTTTATCAAAGTCAACAGTGATACCTTCTATCCAAGTGTTGTCATTCAGTGAAATTGTTTCTCTTTAAAATTATATTGGATTGTATTCATGTTACAAATTAAAGTATTCTGAAACTAACTATAGCTTGAATAATCATATACAGTATCTCACAAAAGTGGGTACACCCCTCACATTTTTGTAAATATTTTATTATATCTTTTCATGTGACAACACTGAAAAAATGACAATGTAAAGTAGTAAATGTACAGCTTGTATAGCACTGTAAATTTGCTGTCCCTTCAAAATAACTCAACACACAGCCATTAATATCTAAACCTCTGGCAACAAAAGTACATCCCTAAGCGAAAATGTTGAAATTGGGTCCAAAGTGTCCATATTTTGTGTGGCCACCATTATTTTCCAGCACTGCCTTAACCCTGTTGGGCATGGAGCTCACCAAAGCTTCATAGGTTGCCACTAGAATCCTCTTCCACTCCTCCATGACGACATCACAGAGCTGGTGGATGTTAG
Source organism: Glandirana rugosa (assembly GCA_018402905.1). Lineage (NCBI taxonomy): Eukaryota > Metazoa > Chordata > Amphibia > Anura > Ranidae > Glandirana > Glandirana rugosa. Next base: position 350,385 of record BLSH010545181.1, on the reverse strand, counting down.
GGACCTTGCACTCCTCCACCTTCCATTTGAGGATGCCCCACAGATGCTCAAAAGAGTTAAGGTCTGGAGACATGCTTTGCTAGTCCATCACCTTTACCCTCAGCTTTTTTAGCAAGGCAGTCATCGTCATCTTAGAGGTGTGTTTGGGGTCATTATCATGCTCGAATACTGCCCCCCGGCCCAGTCTCTGAAGGGAGGGGATCATGCTCTGTTCAGTATGTCACAGTACATGTTGGCATTAATAGTTCCCTCAATGAACTGTAGCTCCCCAGTGCTGGCAGCACTCATGCAGCTCCAGACCATGACACTCCCACTACCATGCTTGACTGTAGGCAAGACACACATGTCTTTGTACTCCTCACCTGGTTGCTGCCACACACGCTTGACGCCATCTGAACCAAATATGTTTATCTTGGTCTCATCAGACCACAGAACATGATTCCAGTAATCCATGTCCTTTGTCTGCTTCAGCAAACTGTTTGTGGGCTTTCTTCTGCATCATCTTTAGAAAAGGCTCCCTTCTGGGACAACAGTCATGCAGACCAATTTGATGCAGTGTGTGGCGTATGGTCTGAGCACTGACAGGCTGACTCCCCACCCCTTCAACCTCTGAAGTAATGCTGGCAGCACTCACATGTCTATTTGCCAAAGGCAACCTCTGGATATTGACGCTGAGCATGTGCACTCAACTTCTTTGGTCGACCACAGGCCCCTGTTCTGAGTGGAACTTGTCTTGTTAAACTGCTGTATGGTCTTAGTCACCATGCTGAAACTCCATTTCAGGGTCTTGGCAATCTTCTTATAGCCTAGGCTATCTTTCTGTAGAGCAACAATTCTTTTTTCAGATCCTTAGAGAGTTCTTTGCCATGAGGTGTCATATTGAACTTCCAGTGACCAGTATGAGAGAGTGAGAGCGATAACACCAAATTTAACACACCTGCTCCCCATTCACACATGATACCTTGTAACACTAATGAGTCACATGACACCAGGGAGGGAAAATGGCTAATTGGGCCCAATTTGGACATTTTCACTTAGGGATGTACTCACCCGTTGCCAGCAGTTTAGACATGAATGGCTGTGTGTTGAGTTATTTTGAGGGGACTGCAAATTTACACTGTTATACCAGCTGTACACTCACTACTTCACATTGTAACAAAGTGTAATTTCTTCAGTTTTTTCACATGAAAATATATAATAAACTATTTACAAAAATGTGAAAGGTGTACTCACTTTTGTGAGATACTGTAAGAAGGACCATGTAGATAACAAAATACATTTGGGATATATACAAGTAGCATGTATTATTTGATCAGCTTTTTAGCATTTCATACAGGTATTGTAATGCACAAGCCATTAACACTGACTTTTATCAGTAACCTGGTGACCAGATTGCCAGGGAGTTAGGTTGCCCATATATGATTCTTTTTTTTTTTTTCGTTCTACCAACAGGTTTGTTCAATGAAATAAAAGGAACTGATTCAACCATCCACACACATAAAATGGATGGGGGAATCACTCTCATTGCGCAGCAGACAGCCTTCCCAGTTGACAGAATACTGTGATTAGTATTGCCTGCTATAGCTATCAACACTGATCATTCAGGAAAACCCAACAGGATGGTTGTACACAATTCAGTTGATAGGCTGACCTGTGTATAACCAGCTAGCCCATACATGGATAAAATGTGGCCAGTCCCTGCTGAACCAGACAAATTTTGACCCATGTATGACCTGCTATAGTTAACACATTTTTAAGAAGGTACACTTCCAGTGGCCTGGGAGGTTCTTTATGAATTTTGGGTACCGTAGAATGCAGAGAACTTAAATTATTGTTAACTATATGAATATCTTGATTTTAGCACAGCTGCAGTGTTTGCTGAAATGCATTAGTAACTCATTGCGTTCACCAGTTGCATTTAATAGTGCACTGCAGGCTGCAACATCACTGATCATGTACTGCAATTTTGAATTGTGATTATCAAAACTAGTAGCAACATTTCATATATACCTAAAGGTACCTACTGGTGATAATAACCAACTGGCCTGGTTTTAGGAATCTACACCATCATAATGGTTATACTGGAGAAAGAATAGATTCATTAAATTGTCTTTAGGCCATCTATCAGGCTGCATCTTACAGCTAGTCTGCTAACCAATCTTATTTTTTGTACATCAACATTTTTCAACTGTGTTCACTGTTAATTTGCGCTAATATCTGTTCTTTCACAATCCACTGCACATGTGGGCAAACATGAAAAACACAAAAAGTGTAGCAACCCAAAGCAATGAAACAGAATTCATGTCTAAAAAACTGGATGCATATTAATGAAAAGGCTTTTAGCTTTATAAAAGGATACAAACAATGTTATTGTAGGCATATGATCATATAGCTGATTAAATTTGGAGAAGCCACAAACCTGTAGCTAACTGTGTACTTTAGGATTGGACCTCTGATCCAATCTACAGAATGAACTTGCAACAAATTTAGCCAACCTGGTAAAATCATATCTACAATCCTAACTATGGACACTCCTGTTAAATTTTGAGATCATAAAAAGATTTGAAATGCAAAAGTAACTGCTGCCCCATGATAGCATATACTATAGGTCTAAGGCCTCATGCACACTTGAACCAAAAAATGCCTTTACAGGCTTTTGATGTTTTTTTTTTTCCTGCCTTTAAATGCTCCTCCGTGTTAGCCTATGCATCCATGCACACATAGGCATTAAAGCTGGGTTCCCACCTAATACCGATGCGGCTCACAGCAGGGATCCAGTGTGTCCCTGTTCTCCGTTCACAATCTCCTGTCATGCGAATTGGATGCTGGAAAACCTGCATTAATTTCACTTAAGTGTGAACCAAGCCTTACAGGAGTTTAGGGAAGAAGTGTTTAGAGGCACAAAAAAAAATCCCTTGTGCATTGAAGAGACGAGTGTTTTGGCACAAAAATGCCATAATGTGCCTAAACACATGTAAACGCGTGTAAGTGCCCCAAACATACATAAACGCTAGGTGCATTTAGCACTATGTTTTTTTATTTAATTAGCCAGAATAAATTAATATTCTGGCCCATTAAATAAATAAATGCCCAAGAGTTTGCTGCGCCTAAATGCATTTGTGCTTAGGCGCGTTTTCAAAGCTGCTTTCATGTATTGCATCTGATGTGTTTTTTTATGTATATAATATACATGAAGATATCTATCTATCTCTCTCTCTCTCTCTCTCTCTCTCTCTCTCTATATATATATATTCGTGACTCACCCAGCCTCACACACACATTCAGACATTTCATCTGTTTGTTCAGGCTTTCTGCAAGTGAACACTTATCCAGCAGATGTCCTGGAGTGCTTACACAAGATACCCTCTCTGCTACCATTGTTTATACAGGTGTTCTGGTCAACTATAATTATCTAGCTTGAGCTTTTGCTATTTTTGACATGTGTAAGAAGACAGAAAAAGATAGCCCAGGTGGGATTTTCTTCTCAAAACTTTCCAAATAAAAGGGCAGTACACAAACTGAGTGATTATGACTCTCTGTAATGATATAACACCAAGGAAGGAAAGAACCTGAAGACACTTTTTTTGCCCCATTTGCTTCAATTCCCTGGGGTCCTCATTGCCAATGAGATCATGAAGTTTCTATAAGCAGAGCTAAGTAACCCTTTTGTGTATTCTTATTGTATACAGACCATAGTTTTGCTAGGAAGTAGATAGCATTTCATTATAATATATATCTGTCAGTTTTGTATGGTATTCCTAATATTGTAATAGTTTTGTTTGTACAGCATTTTTGTTTAGTAAAATCACATTTATACACTGCAGAGGTCTGAGTTTCCTTGCTTATACTGCAAAGTTATCTTAATAGATAAATGCAAGAAAAATATTTCTCCTGCCAGGAGAAAAGTATTTACAGAAGCCTCAGTGTGCATGAAGCCTTAGTGGGGAAATCAGACAAATTATTTAGCATTCCAGCTTAAGCAGGAACATTTACTGACACATTGTGCTCATAAAGAGCCTAACTATCCACAAGTCTATTACAACCTAAGCTCCCTGATAATCAGGCTGTTTATGGGGGCCCATAAGTAAGGAATCTAACTAATTAACCTTTTGATGCTTCAGGCCTCTAGAGCAGCATGAAGTTAAAGCTGAGCTCTGGGCAAGAGACCCTATGGATGGCAAACACATACTGCTTTTGGAAGGTTCCCTTCATATGGCGTGTAGTGCATGATAATGATTAGATCTATGAAGTTAGCATATGTTTTTTACATTACCAGATAGTTATATCAGATTTAGTGTAACTATGTTGAGCTATAATTTCCCATGTGACCCCATCTGTGGGTGGGAGGTAGGGCGATCTCCAGTATGTGGGAGGATACGCTTTGGGCCCCTTCATGGGCCCCCTCCCCTTTCCCTGGCACACCCTGGTGAAATTTAGTATGTCTATTCACACAGTGAACTACTGACTACTATGTTATGTTGTATTATTATGCTCTATTAATTGTATGATTATATAATTCTTTATAGCCTGTCCGATGTAAAACAATATTGTCTCCTGAAGAAGTGGATCCAGTTCAGGAAACGCGTCGTGCATATGAATTACTTTTTATGGATATGTTGCAAGATGTTACTATACTGTTTTTAAATTTGTGTACTTGTGTAAAGAGATTCTATTGTTATGAAAATATGGTATAGTTTTTTAGATGAAAAATTGCGGCAAACCCCCAGAAATGGGACTTTAACCACTTCACCCCTGGAAGGATTTCCCATGCTAGGACCAGAGCACTTTTTGCGATTCGGCACTGCGCCACTTTAATTGACATTTGCGCGGACGTGCAACGTTGTACCCAAATGAAATTTATGTCCTTTTTTTCCCACAAATAGAACTTTCTTTTGGTGGTATTTGATCACTTCTGCGTCATTTCGGATCACTGTTATAAACAAAAAAAGAGCGACAAAAAAACAATACAAATAACAAATGTGTTCATCGGTTTTGGCCAATTTATATTCTTCCTCATATTTTTGGGAAAAAAAATAGCAATCTTCATTTATTGATTGGCTTGCACAAAAGTTGCCGTGTTTACAAATAATGAGAATTAATTTCTTGCATTTTTTAGGATTTTTTTTTTTACTGGTAATGGTGGTGATCTGCGATTTTTATCGGGACTTTGATATTTGGGCAGGCATGTCGGACATTTTTTACACTTTTTTGGGACCAATGACAGTTATACAGCGATCAGAAATTTAAATATCCACTGATTACTGTGTACATGTCACACGGATCAGTAGATCTTTTAAATGTCCACTGACAGAGCGGGAAACCGCCATGTTTACATCGGCGGTTCCCCGTTCTTTCTCTCTGCCAGGTCATCGCAGCTCGCCGGCGGACATCGGGTCCACCCGAGCCGTGGGCACACTCCTGCAGAGTGCGGCAGGCAGGAGAGCGCGCCATCGCCGGCATGCTCCCGCCCGCTAGCTGCGCAAGTGTGATCCACCGTTTATATATTCGCGCTATGCTGCCACAGTGCGGCAGTAAATATACGTGAGCCAGTCGGGAACCGGTTAAAGGCAAAATACAATGAGTATAATAAAATATAATTTTTATTAGAATAATTTAAAATATTGATGTAGAGAAGATGGATTCACATGATAAGAAGTGTGTACTTCCACAAGAAGCCAGTGATTGGATGGTTCAACTTTAACAAGACATGCAAATAAACATAGACCACAGGACTCTGTCTTTGACCAACAGAGGATACCCAACGCGTTTTGAGTTAATGGTACAGTACCCTTCATCAGGGGTATATACGGATAGTTATCTCTAGATTGAAAAGAGACATAATTAGAACTTATTAAAATATATACAACCGCATAGTATGTCTATGTCTTGAAAACTAACCATCTTGTTATAGAGACATAATGATTGCATTACATGTGAAAGTTTCTTCAAATTAAAAGGAATAGATATGGATGCCAAAAAATCTATATGAAAATAATATAAAGTGAAAATGACCATTGTCTACCGCAGGTGCAACACAGGTGGCGCAACTCTATTACAATCAGGTCCATAAATATTGGTACATCTACACAATTCTAATCTTTTTGGCTCTATACACCACCACAATGGATTTGAAATGAAACAAACAAGATGTGCTTTAACTGCAGACTTTCAGCTTTAATTTGAGGGTATTTACATCCAAATCAGGTGAACGGTGTAGGAATTACAACAGTTTGTATATGTGCCTCACACTTTTTAAGGGACCAAAAGTAATGGGACAGATTAACAATCATAAATCAAACTTTCACTTTTTAATACTTGGTTGCAAATCCTTTGCAGTCAATTACAGCCTGAAGTCTGGAACGCATAGACATCACCAGACACTGGGTTTCATCCCTGGTGATGCTCTGCCAGGCCTCTACTGCAACTGTCTTCAGTTCCTGCTTGTTCTTAGGGCATTTTCGAATTTTTCACACTCCGTGTATATGTTTGACAACATTAAGGATGTGGCAAGTGGA
>BLSH010545181.1:319410-339078 GCA_018402905.1 Glandirana rugosa | reverse complement strand
CGCGCGCTCACTAGGCTCGTGAGCGCAGCCGCCGTCGTATGACGGCGATTTGCGCTCACGAGCCACCTTGCCGCCGTCAATTGCCGATCGGCGGTCGGCAAGGAGTTAATGCCAGTGCTAAAAAATGCTCATTAACACCCAATAACACCGCCCCAAAAATGCTTAAAAAAGCTGAAAAAATCACTGATAAGCTAGTGACGTTTTTAGGACTTTTTTTAACGTCCTCTGTGCATGAAGCCTTAGGAGAAAGGGTTATAAAGAAAAAAAGGGTTTGTCATAGCAGACGTAAAGTAGACTGAAAGTATCAACAATGATAAAGGAATAGAATATAAACGCACCTGGACACGCAAATATAAACCGTCATACATAATAAAACACACAAAGAGACCTGTTGCATGCATAGGATGGAAAGGAGCAGCCAAAGACTTTATCTTTCCTTTAACTTCTTGCTTACTGGGCACTTAAACCCCCCAATTTTCCAGACCAATTTTCAGCTTTCAGCGCTGTTGCATTTTGAATGACAATTGCGCAGTCGTGCGATGTTGTACCCAAACAAAATGTGCGTCCTTTTTTTCCCACAAATAGAGCTTTCTTATGGTGGTATTTGATCACCTCTGCGTCATTTCTGATTGCCGCTATAAACAAAAAAAAGAGCGGCAATTTTGCAAAAAAGAACAATATTTCTTACTTTTTGCTATAATACAAATCCAAAAAAAAAAATAAATAAAAAATTAATTAAACAAAATCGCAATCGGCGTATATTGATTGGTTTGTGCAAAAGTTATTGCATCTGCAAACTATGGGAATTGATTTATTATTATTTTTTACTAGTAATGGCAGCGATCTGCAATTTTTATCAGGACCGCGATATTGCAGCGGACATATCGGACATTTTTGACACTTTTTTGGGACCAATGACATTTATACAGCGATCAGAAATGTAAATATCCACTGATTACCGTATAAATGTCATTGGCAGTGAAGGGGTTAACTGTGTTCCCTCATTGTGTTCTAACTGTGTGGGAGATGGGCTGGCCGGGACATAACAGATCTAACTGATCCCAGTGACAGGGATCAGTAGATCTGTCATGTCCCCTGTCACAGAACGGAGAACCGCCATGTTTACATGGGTGGTTCCCCGTTCTGCAGCTCTGTCAGGCGATCATGGGTCACGAGCGGACATTGAGTCCGCCTGACCTGCGGGCACGCCCACGCAGGGGCGCGCCGGAGCGTGCACAGGGGACGACGTCCATCCGCGCTGGAGCCGTACTTCGGCAATAGCGTGGATCTGAAAGAGTTAAAATTTGTACAGTTCTTTTCCACACTGTTATTCTTTAAAATAGATTTATATAGATGTATTTGCGTACCTTTACCTCATTAACACATTTGTGAGCTTAAAATCACATTCTCACTGCAAATTTACATGCACATAGGAGATCTATATGCATTCTGCTGTGTCTAATTTGTTCAACTTTGGTGAAAGAAAATATTAGGATCACTGCTATTTAGAAGTATTTTTTGTGACAAGAACAGTGTTTCCTTACCGACATCAGAGCCGCAGAGTAGAATATGCAGGTTATTGTTGGTACTGGCAGTGCGTGGGTGGCAGTGTGTGTGGGTGTCTGACAACTGCAAGCATAATGTCTATTGTTGCATCATTAAAAGATGACATTAGGTAGCACTACTGAGCTTTTCATAGCGTCTGATGTGATATAAATCAAATGATGTCAGATATTTATTTCTTATTTTTTTGTAAATGAAAGCCTTTTTTTAGCTTGCAGACCGACAAATGCTTAGGCCAGATGGTTATAAGGTACATATGAGTATTTGGTTCATTTTTACAGTACCATCTACATGTTCATTTACAAATGCTGTGATTTTTTTTTTTCTCTCCCTTCAATGCTTTAAAATTCTGTAGACAAGGGTTACCAGTGTGACAGATGTTACATTAGTTATGGTCTAGGAAAATGTATGAAATGCAGTTCTAGTGCTTGCTTGAAAAAATATGTTCTAGTTTAACCTATTATCATATGCTATTATTCTGTTCTGCTCCCTGTTCTCAAATGTATTACTGTATTTTTAATCTATTGATTTACATTTCAAATTCCAGACACCTCTACAAGAAGCACCTGTATACATCATCCCTTTTAAGAAGGCATCCATATAAGACATTTGTCTATAAATGCAATTTAATCTCTTTCATCCCTTTGCCTGGGCTGGGGTGGGATGACCTGTCTGATTGTGTGACCACTGTGATTGGCTGTCACCACAGAGGTCACTTGATTGGAGCTGGTCCCGCCGGTTTCTGATCATTAGTACAGACTGAGAGCTGATCTGTGCTGGGAGCAAACAGTGAGTATGCTCTCAGCACAGAAACATGTGCTGCCCAGAGACACATATGTGCAGCGTGTGGTCATTAAGGCCTCATGCACACTGCTGCCTCCAAACGGTGGTTTAGAGTCATTTGGATGTTTTTTCCAGCTGTCCCTGAACTCTCCTCTATGTTATCTTATCAGTACATTTACACAGGGTCGTTTAACCACTTGCTTACTGGGCACTTAAACCCCCCTCCTGCGAAGACCAATTTTCAGTTTTTAGCGATGTCACTCTTTGAATGACAATTGCGCGGTCGTGCGACGTTTTACCCAAACAGAATCAATGTCCTTTTTTTCCCCACAAATAGAGCTTTCTTTTGGTGGTTTTTATTGTTTGCACTATAAACAAAAAAATAGTGACAATTTAAAAAAAAAAACTTTTTTTAAAATTTTTGCTATAATAAATATCCAAAAATAAAAAATAAAAAAACAAATGTATTCATCAGTTTTGGCTGATATACATTCTTTTACATATTTTTGGTAAAAAAAAAAAAAAAAATCGCAATAAGCGTATATTGATTGGGTTGCACAAAAGTTATAGCGCCTACAAACTATGGAAATTGATTTATGTCATTTTTATTCATTTTTTTTTTTTTTACTGGTAATTGTGACAATCTGCTATTTTTATCAGGACTGCGATATTATGGCGGATATGTCGGACATTTTTGACACTTTTTTGGGACCAATGACATTTATACAGCGATCAGATCTAAAAAAACACTGATTACTGTATAAATGTCATTGGCAGGGAAGGAGTTAACACTAAGGGGGCGATCAAGGGGTTAAATGTGTTCCCTGTATGTGTTCCAACTGTGTGGGGACAGGGCTGACAGGGACATAACAGATCTAACTGATCCCGATCACAGGGATCAGTAGATCTGTCATGCCCCCCTCACAGAGCAGGGAACCACCGTGTTTACTTCGGCGGTTCCCCGTTCTGGCTCTCTGTGAATGGATCGCGGGTCTCCGGCGGACATAGAGTCCACCCGACCCACGGGCACGCTCACCGACGGCTACGAGGGCGTGCCTGGAGCGCACAAAGGAGTGGACGTCAATTGACGGTGCCCCGGCAATTCAAATCTGTGCTGTAGCCGTCAATCGGCTATAGCGTGGATCTGAAGTGGTTAAGGTAGTTTCCAGGCAGTTGAGTTTAGAAGCATTTCTTGGAAAGCAAAAAAATGCGTTCGGAATGGATGTTCCGCCAAATGCCTGTAACAGCTTGTAAATGCGCCTAAATGCGGTAGCTCGCGTCTAGGAGCGTCTCGTTTACAGGCATTTCCATTAAAAAAAAAAAAGCTCCTAGATGCGAACGCAGCAAAACACAGCTAAAGGCAGCATGCAAAATGTGGCATGCAAAACGCGGCAAAATGGCCGTTTTTAGACATCGGTTTCTAGCTGTCAAGATGAAATGTTCAGGGGAGGTTGAAAAGCGTCCCGTGTACATGTAGCCTAAAGCCCACCCTCTTTGCCAGCATACTTATGCGTTACGTGGGCAGCGAGAGATTAATTGTCCAATCTTGTGAAAAGCAAATTCGTTTTTATCTAGTTCATCTGCATGTCAGTGTGTATTTAAAATGAACACAATCACAATCTACAAGCTAAAATTTACTGAGTTAAGATTCGGAACTTAAATCAGACTCAATTGGGATGATTTAATAAAGGAAAAAGGGGTATTCACTTTACAAGGTAAGATGCACTTGCAAGGGTATTTGCCCCAGATGTTAGTGAATATGGTGAAGTTTCACATTACAGACAGTACCCAATTACAAAAACAAAATTTTTGCTTGCACATGACTAGAAGATAAAAGCCAGCAAAACCTAACTTCATTCACTATGCTCTGGAATCAGGTGCAGGTGACGCTGTTTTTTTTTGCTTGCACTTGATTGGGTATTTTTTTGCAAGGTAAAATTTCATGATTGATGATGGAATTTGTCAGAGTTTTAACTTACACACTAAGTCCTGGTGCAAATTCCCTTGGAAAGTGCAAATTCCTTTGCAAGTTAAACAACTTGTTTCCATTTAGTAATTTACCTTGTTAAAAGATTTTATTGAGTTTTTCAGAAATACATTATATGCGATATAAACACATCGATACAGATTCAAAGTATTATACAAACACGAAGTAGACACTTTAAAGTCAGTGTAGTCAAGTGCAGGATTGTCCCTTTGAGAGGGACATGCTGATGGTGACTATTGATTAATTTTCGGGTATAGCTATCTTCGGGTGTGATGTGCAATTTCCCTGGACACCCCCATGGGAGCATAGCTGTGTCCATAGGGGAAGGTGCGAAATCACTTCTCACTCTGGGTGAGTTGGGGTGTATCCGATTAGTGTGTGTAGAGTGAGAGGCAACGCTTCAAACTTTCTATACCTGCACTAGGTGCTGTCATAGATGTAAAATATACAAAACCAGTATCGATACCTACTGTAAATATGACAGCTAAAATGCCCCTTAAGAAGGGGGGAAAGATGAGAAAGGGCTGTGAGGATAGAAAGTAGGAGGGAGTAAAAGAAAGATGAGGGTGAGGGCCCGCGATGCCAATCCAGTTTGCCAGCCCATGCCGCGAGTGACTTGGGGGACACAGATTACTGTGGTTGGAGTACAGCTGTATTAAAGCTTGGGGGTAGACAGTGTCTGATCCAGGGGTCCCAGATACGTTCAAATTTAGCCTCTTGTTCCCTTTCAAGTGCTTCTAGCTTGGCATGAGTCATAAAATTAGTGGTTCTGTGCTTAAATTCCGCAAACAAGATGAGGGGTCTTCCAGGCTCTAGCAATAGTTTGTTTTGTTGCTGTGAGTAGGTGCAGTAGGAGTTTAAATTGGTTGCGGGATAGGGATTCTGGCTTTGGGTTGAGCAGGGCAATTGCTGGGTCTGTGCTCACTGCAGTCTCGAACATAGAGGATGCTAGCTGGAAAACCTCTGACCATAGCTTACTAGCAACTGGGCATGTCCACCGGATGTGGAGGTGTGTGGCTGGTTCTGAACAGCCTCTGAAACAGAGTGGAGAATATGATTGGACATATTTGGCAATTCTTTCCATTTAGTAATTTAACCCCAATATATGAAGTTGGTAACATCTGTTTTCATCTGAAAAACAGTGTTTCACATTCTGTGTCAAGTGGTAGTAAACTCTGTTTTAAGCACTTTCAGCAGCTGATTGAACCACTTATAGAGTATGTAGCTCATTGTTTAATTATTGTCTACGTTCCAGTTTAAGCTGGTGCCATGACTGCTGCCCCAGGTTCTGTTTCTGAGTGGTTCCTTTCTCTTGTACCATCCTATCAAGCCACCCTTGCATGCAGGGACTAAAGTTTTATCTCGCAATACTGTGTGCATTATTACAAACATAAAACCTCATAGCCTCCCCTGCTCCCTTCTCTGAGGTAACAGACAGACTAGAGACTGCACTGTCCATTTATGACTCTTTCCTGTGAAGACTGGACATTCAGGGAAGCAGAACAGAGAGAGCAGGAGCTATCAATATTTTACAGTTGTAAAGTGCAAGTGCTGGGGTATGAATTATAACATGGGGAATGTTTTGTTGAACTTAATGTGTTAAGGGTTTATTCATATTTTCATAATGATATAATTCATATCTGCAGATAATCATGTAATATGATTTTGTTGGCTTTGAGAAAACTGCACCAAATTCCTTGTAGGTCAACCAGCTTATGTGGTCTTTATAGAAACAGATCATAATCTGGATGTAAACCCTAACTGGTTGACATTTAGTGGCTGAAAGCACTGGGGTTGATTTACTAAAGGCAAACAGACTGTTTACGTTGCAGATGTAGTTGAATGTGGTGAGGATCTGCTGATTTCCATCATCCAATCATGTGCAAGCAAAAATGCTGTTTTTTTTTTTATTTTTCTGGGTATTCTTTACAAAGTGAAAATTCACCACATTCACTAAGTTCTAGGGAAAAGGTTGCAAAGTGAACAGTCCATTTGCCTTTAGTAACTCCATTGTATATTTCAACCATTTCCCGTCCACCCACCATCAAATGGCGGAGGGATGGTGTGGCTCTCATTCTGGGTGGACATCATATGATGGCACCCAGAACAGCCACTCTCGCACGCCCACGGGGATGCACAGCATGGTGATAGCAGTCGTGCTGTGTTGCTAGGACACTACGCGACCCCGATCTCCGTAAAGAGACGATCACGCAGCTCTTTAACCATGTGAGTGGCTGTGTCCAATCACAGCCGTTCACGTGGATATGTGGAAGTGCCAGTGATAGGCTCTCATCCCCTCCCACTGACAGAGTGTGTGGTGAGGAGAGACGATCAGCAGCATCTCCTTGCAGGGAACACCCGGACGTGTAATCAGGGCATTGATCATCAGTGCCCTGATTACAGTAAGCCCCCCCCAGTGCCACCAATCAGTGCCCATCAGTGACGCCAATCAGTGCCCATCAGTGACATCAATCAGTGCCCATTAATGATGCTAGTCACTGCTGTCTTTCAGTGCACATCAAGGCCTGCTCATCAGTGCTGCCCATCAATGCCCTTCATTTGCGCCCATCAGTGCCACCCATCGGTGCCCATCAGTGCTGCCTATCTGTGCCCACCAGTGTCACCTATCAGTTCCCATCAGTTCCACCTATCAGTTCCCATCAGTGCCACCTATCAGTGTCCACCAGTGCCAACCATTAGTGCCACCTATCAGTGCTCATCAGTGCCACATATCAGTGCCACCTAGCAGTGCCCATTATTGCGGCACATTAGTGCCCCTCCCCCCTTAGTGCCACCTAATCAGTGCCCATAAGTGCCGCCTCATCAGTACCCATAAGTGCCACCTTATCAGTGCCCATCAGTACAGCTTTATCAGTGCCCATCAGTGAAGGAGAAAAATACCTAATTTACAAAATTTATTGACAGAAACTAAGAAAAACATTTTTTTTTTAATTTTTGGTCTTTTTCCTTTTTTTGTTGTAAAAAAATAAAAAACCTAGCAGTGACTAAATACCACCAAAAGAAAGCTGCTTGTGTGAAGAAAATTATTAAAAATTAATTTGGGTACCGTGCTGCATGACCGTGCAATTGTCATTCAAAGTGCGACAGCGCTGAAAGCTGAACAATGGCCTGGGCAGGAAGGGGGTTTAAGTGCCTTGTAGGCAAGTGGTTAAGCAATTGTCTTTTTAAAAAATACAATTTTTACCATTTTTATTTTTTGTTGCATCTTAGTGTTGCCAAGCTTTTAAACACTTCCTGTATTTTCTATTTTAAAAAAATCTGTATACATATGTTTTCCTTAGGTGTCTTTGGTCCAGTCAATTGACATAGTTGTTTTTCTTCCTCCTCTTTTTTGCAACAAATCTGGGTGGTGGTATACAGATATTGGCAGCACATAACAATGTGGTTCAGCTCTCAGCAACATTTTCCTGTGAGCACAGGGTGGTGGGATGATTCCCCACACCCTACCTGGGGACAGGTCCTTGATGCCCTGGTTTCATAAGTAGTGGGTTGAATGATGCTGGGCACCATTTAACCTGGATGGCTGATGACATCTAGAGGTTTAAAAGAAGTACTGCAGTAGGAGCAAACACTGTCTTTATTATTTTGACTTTGGGCACTGATTTGTTTTTACATTTTTCATTAAACTAGAGTTAGTCTTAAAGTTTCTTCAAGAGAAAAAATCTGATTTTGATAGTTCAATGATTAAAAAATGGCAACAAACCAAATTGAAATATGGTTCAAATAACAATTATTTGATGGATATTGTTTTTTGCAGTATAGTGTTAGTATAGTTATTGTTACCCTTGCATGCATACAATGCATCTTTGCAGTTGCACATGACAGAGGCCATGCCATACAATCAGGCAAGCTCCCTTGAGGGCTCCCTATGTTCCAAAACAATTTGAATGATTGGATAATAAAAGACATAAAGCAGTCTGTCATCTTCTAAAAATACCCATAGGGACCAGCCAAGATCAACCTAAATTAGATATTGTGCATCTTCAATAGCTACAGCAGTGCCCATTGCCAAGTTGTACAAAATGAGATGTCTTGGGAGAAAATAATCACGAGTGAGTAAAGTGTGAACGCTAGGTCAGATCCCATAAAGCAGCATCTATCAAAGCAAGGCAGTTTTAGGTCAAGGTGCTTCATGGCAGAAAACAAGAGGATACCTTTTATAAGCCATTATGTTTTTAAACAGAAAGTAATCCATACTTATATTCAATTTAATATACGTGCAAGCCAGTCGATGATTGATCTAACTATAATGTAAAATAAAATGTAAATGGTACAATAAAATGTGATTTTAAAAGTAAAATATTCTTGCTGTAGTTAAAACAATAGGAAAAATAAGAATCATCTACTGTACACAGGTTGATCACAAACAGCCAGGCAGCATTCTCAGGTTCATATCATGATACAAAACCTATTAACCATAGTCTTTTATCTTAGACATCCACAAAATTCCTGCTGATGTGTTGTCTGGGCAACTAATAATAGTAGCACAAAATCAGTGATGCCTTTTATTAAAGATAATTGAACCTAACACCATTGGTATTTACACCCGTATTTCTTGAAAAGCGACAGAGAAGGTAGATCCCACAGCTAACTGCTCATTAAATAAATTACAATAAAACCATCTCTGTCAATTTTTTCAGTAGATAATAGGGGCATCAAGACTTGCTGTCTCTGGGGTAAATGAGCAAAAGTCATTTGTTGGATCACTTCTTCATATTATTATTAGAGATATTTGAACTTTTAACGTACTATGTCTCCAGTAATACTTTATTAGGGACATATTTCAGCTCAGTTTTAAATTAATAAAGACCCACATTAGCCATTACTGAATACACAGTATATCCGCTGAAAATGAAAATCATTTTTATATTAGTACTGTTGAATTTGTACATGCGCAGTGCATGTATGTTAAAGTGGTGTTAGGCCCGGTTCACACCTATGCATTTTTTAGTGCGTTTTCAGTTTTGCAGAAACACACTACGGTCCATTTAACATGATTTCCTATGGATGTAGTTCACATCTGTGCATTTCATGGAAAGGGCCAGGGACTTTTTTTTCTAGTTTTTGGTTCCATAGACTTCAATGGATCAAAAACGTGTATTGAAAAATGCAAAATGCACCTGGAATATGCAAACTGCAACCTGCATAGGTGTGAACAAGGCATTATACCCATAATACAAACATGTAATATATTGCAACCTACCAATTCTTAAATGTGGTGACTGCTCTTGTTTCCTTTTTTAGGCTGGATTCACACCTATGCATTTTCAGTGCTTTTTGCATTTTGCAGATTTGCACTACAATCCATTTAACATGGTTTCCTATGGAACACGTTCTGTAATGCAAATCTGCAAAATGCAAAAGCACTAAAAATGCATAGGTGTGAATCCAGCCTAAGGCTTCCTTTCTTTTACTTTCACCTCGTGATCCAGCCAGTAAGTCTGTGATTTTTCAAAATAACAAGCTGTCCTTCAGAAGTAGCAGTTAGGGGTTGAGACAAACCATTTACTACCGACAGGGGTGCTTACAAAGATCAGCTTTTATTTATTTAATGTACAGTATGTAATGCCTTTATTCCAAAAGGAACAAAACGTTTCCTGTAACTGCTTAAAGCGGTTGTATACCCTCCAAAGGGATTTTTACCTACAGGTAAGCCTATAATAAGGCTTACCAGTAGGTAAAATGAATATCTCCTAAACTTGTACGGTTTAGGAGATATTCCCTCTGCAAGCAGCTGTGACGTTCCGGCACATGCGCCGTGATGTCCCGACGAAGGCCAGGCACATAGCGGACCAGAAAGATGGGGTCCCGCAAGTGACGTCTCACAGCGCCGGAGCCATGTACCCGGAAGCAAGATCTGAGGGAAGATGTCCGCTCCCTCAGAGGGGATTGAGCAGCCCTGACGGATCTTCGTTCCAAGGTGAGCATTTCATAATGAGCTAGTATGCAGTGCATACTAGCTCATTATGCTATTGTCTTGCAGGTTTTTTTTCTGTTTAACCACTTTAAAAAGTGTAAGCTGAAGTTTGGTATTTTGTCAGTGTACCTAAGTCTTCTAGTTCATCTAACGTTACCCCCCCCAGACAGACAATGCTGCTGTCCAAAGGTATCCCTGTTGCTCCTTCATCCAGAGTGTAGCAGTTTTGGGTTTAATACTGCTTTAAAGTGTGTCTAAATCCCATAACAAAATGTAATATATTTCAGCTTATTAGTCCTTATATGTAGTTGGCTATATTAGTTCTTTTTTCCAGGTTCCTTACTTTATATTCACCTGATCCTGCCAGTAACATATTTCCTGTATTTGTACACTAGGACAGAATGGCTTCCCAAAACCTCCTCACCTCATAACATGTGAAGGAGTGTTCCACAGGTAATAGGGAGAGTTGGACTTTATTGTGATCTGCAAAGTAAAAAAAGTACCCCCATTCACAGTAAGCTGCACTTTAAGTATACAGATGTTTTTGCTGATGCAGTGCATACAGACATCTACTATAAATACATATATTGAGGAAAGAGTAATAATAGTTCCTAACTACTAATGGTAGGAAAAACGATCTCAAAATATGGAGCCCAAATACTAGCCCCAATTTTGGAGTTATTCCCAGTTAAGAACTGCTGTGTACTGATGGATTATTTCCTCTATGAATCACGCTGACTACATAAAAGTGAAGCAGAGTGCCCATTTACTCACCACCCTCTCTACATTGCACTACATGGTTTTGGTAAATCTGAAGACAAAAATCTGCATAAAATCTAATAGTGTGTGAGTCTTAGACCCCCATACACACTATTAGATTTTGTATAGACTTTTGTCTTCAGATTTACCAAAACCATGTAGTAGAAGGGACTGCCCAATTGCATGCAAACTGAAACTCTTAAGTGTTGACCTCATATTATATGGTTTTGGTAAATCTGAAGACAAAAGTCTACAGAAAATCTAATAGTGTGTATGGGGTCTTAGACTGAGTGTAAAAGGGAGATTTTAAAGCACAACTGAACTTTCTTTTTTTTTTTAAAAAAGCTGAAAACATTCCAGGTGCATCAAAACAAAAAGCGTGCGTCAAGTTTTAGTTATTTATTTTTTTAGAGAGCAACCACAACCCAAAGTAGAAAAGTCTGTCCTCTGCCAGCAAACTATAGATAAGGACTCAGTGCTAGAGATCTCTAATGAACAGGAAAGATGAGCATGATTTAGCAAGAAGTGTGTTAGACCTCTGCAGGTTGACAACTGCTTCACGACAGACAGCAAGGGGCCCCTTTCTGGACCATGCTGGCAGTGAATGCCTTTTTTACTCAGGCTGTCTCTGCATTCCAAAGAAAATGAACTTGGAATTTATTTAGCTAAATTGAACAGTTAGATATTAACCCCTTGGAGCCGGCACTTCCGGGCCTTTTAAGAGGTTTAGGATGCCGGGAGTGGTTGGCTTTCAAATTATTCTGATCATAAACCCCGTGATCGGGAGTTTTCCATTAACCGCCAGTAACTGTGCCTGGAGTGTGCAGGGCGAGCGCTAATCGCACAGCTGCATGTGCCCGGCACCAAGAGGTTAATCATATGTTAGGTGAGTTTTCATTCTTTGCTAATACTTATTATAACATCATAAGGTGCCCAAATACATCAGGCTGGGTAATTATGTCAAGTCTATAGGATACTGTTATACTGTATGTAACTGACCATTATAACTAAAATATTTACAGCTAACATTATACACATTTGGCTTTTGGAAATAGTATGTTCTTACAAATCCATGGATTCACATAGCAAATCCAGATCCAGAAAAAAAATCTGAGATACTAAATAATCAGTTTTCATGTTTTCAGTCAGGTGTTTTAGACAAGAGCTCCTAAACACTTACTGAAATAGTCTTAATAGTTCAAGAAAAATATGTATGTTGCTAAGCAACACTTTTAAACCCACATGGTATACTGCGGAGCTAGTATACCATCAAAATCATGCATACAGTGGAAGTGGAGGATGATACGGTAGGAAACATCGGAAAAGAGCAAGCATAAAATATAAGACAGGATATAGAATGCTGTACTAATGCTTGGTCTCCAAAATAGAATCGATATGCATAATGTATAGTACGTAATGCATTTTGCATAATGATCATTTATGCAGTTCTTAAGAACCAGTAAAATGTCATACACATAAAAGTAACAGCACAAGAAGAAGGAATGGTAAAGTAATGGATAGCTTTACCTTCTGACCGAGTTTTCATTTAAATTATAGAATATAACCACTCAAAACTAAATATTAGAATCTATATGAGATTTAAACAGTTGATGGATTTTCTAACTTCAAACTAAAGATGAATCCTTGCTAAAGACACTTTGTTACTGCACAGTTTTGTCTCAAGATGAGGCTCGAATTTGGAAAGGGAAGAATAATTTTAAATAACATAATTAAATCATGCATATGTGCATGTGTGTGTATCTGCGAATATGGTTTTGAGGGGTGTTATTGCTATCTAAAGCTCTTTTTTATTTCCAATGCTTCCTAGATATGTGCCTGGAAAAAAGTGAAAAATGGAGATAAAGAAAATAAGTGGGTATGAGCGAGGACAGGCTAAGCAGATAACATGGTAGGTTCCACTTCCTGCATCAATGCTCCCTTCATGTGTTGTGGGTGGGGGCGGTTACAGAAACATGTGAACAGGTTCATTTAATCTGTTTAAGTAGGTACTTTTGTGTTATCCTATGACCTTTTTCCTTGGGTATTAAAGTAAAAAAAAACGTAAAATCATTTTAAATCTGCAACATTTATTACAATATTACCGGCCGGATTATAACGTCCAGTTACAGAGTGACAATGATCTGTCCCTGTCTCACAACTGTACTCATGTGTTGTCACCCTGTCTGTCACATGGAATCCCAATAGAAAATACAAGTGGCCTCTTTAACACACTAGTCCACTGTTATCACCATTAGGGGACATGCCCTGAGAAATGTAATGCATCCATCATTGAATTGTAACTTGTTGAGGTAAAAAAGTAATTTAAAAAATATTCAGGATAGGTTACAGGAGACTGGAAGGGGTTCATTCTTTCCACAGAATTGGGCTTTAATAATATGTAAATAATTTAATATTCATAGTTTGGGCTTAGGTGCACTTTAACCACTTCAGCCCTGGAAGGTTATACCCTCTTAATGACCAGGCCATTTTTTTGCGATATGGCACTTACTTTAACTGAAAATTGTGCGGATGTGCGACGCTGAACCCAAACAAAATTGATGTCCTTTTTTTCCCACAAATAGATCTTTCCATTCATCCAAAAAAAAAGTAAAAAAAAGTAAGACTTCAGCAGATACAAAGGGACTGGTGCAGGGACTCAGATGCACAAGCTCTACCTGCACACAACTCAAATCCATCTCTATATCTCAAGTCAAGACATTCTCTATCTGAGAGTTCAGCTATTTTTTTAAGTCCAAAACATAAATATTTTAAATACATGGCAGAAATGTACAGTTTCTTCCTCTGCCAGACAATGGCAGTCTTTCTTCCCCAATATTTGATAGGCCCCGTTGGTTCCTCCAAGTATATGATGTGGCACAATGACACATGAAATGGTTCTCAGGAGCACACAAACACTTTCTTTGATTCACAGACTTTCCCAGTGCTTCTCCCACAGCATTTATTTAGGAAATAAAACAAGTTTAAAGAATACAGTGAAGAATATCAACATGTGATGACAGTAACATAAAGAGATGCAGACATATTCTGTATCTCTCCGTAAGCAATTTAGGGAAAACAGTGCAACTGCATTGCCTAGTATAAAGATGGCCACACACTAGTACATTTATGAACATTTGTGCGAAAATTCTCAATGCATTTAAAAACATGATGAAAGTCATTGGAAAGTACTTTCAAGATTTGTTTGCTTTTAACATTCAATTTTGGAATGAATGGACCAAACAAAATCCACATACACTGAAAAATTTGTGGAGTGTTGTGTGGAGCTGATGGTTTTCTTCAGAGTGCTCTCTACATGCAGAGGACACTCCAGGATAGTAGGAGAGCCCTATCAGATGACCTGTCAAAGTCACGTGACAGGTTTCCTCCTCCTCCTTCCACATTTTTCTCCCCATTCATTATAATAAATGGGGATTCACTTGTGTCAGAGCCCAACACAAGCAAAAAAGAAATCACGTTTAAAGAGGAAGTAAACCCTGATGGGGTTTACTTCCTCTGTATTCCCCTGTAAAGTAGAAGCATTATGGGCTACTATGCCCGCAACGTCCAGCGCTGTCCCCTGTGCTGGCACCGCCCATCTTTAGTCCCTCTTCCTTCCGGGGCCGAGATCTCAGGCTCTGTGACTGGCCAGAGTTGCGTGACATCACTCCCGTGCATGTGCGCGGGAGCCGCCAGTCATGGCACAATCACAATGAAGAAACGGCACGGAGGCCGTTTCTTCATTGTGCATGTGCCGAAATGACATCGGCACATCTCGTACACTGCATATCTCCTGAACCGTGCAGGTGTAGGAGATATGCAGGGCACCTACAGGTAAGCCTTATTATAGGCTTTCCTGTAGGTTAAAGTGATTGTCACAATATAGATTTTAATAATGCGTGGGAGTCTTTTGTTTAAAAGCTGCTATATCAGCCCTTTAGTGGTAATGACACTGGGGATTTGCCTAAAAATGTAAAAATAAAAAGGTTGCTAAACACATTAAGAGAAGTACAGCAGCAGTCCCGCTTTCTCCTACACTTTAACTTATGCTATGGCAGCTATGCTATCCTATGCTTCCTCCTTTCCATACAATACATTAGATGACAAAATATTCCTGTTGCGGAGGTTTTTATATGGGACGCACAGCCTTTAACCCTGGTACCAATCTGCTGGCAGGAAAGCTATTTCCCTGGTCAGAGGGGATGCAGTAGGGAGGACTACTGTCACAAAAATGCATACATGGCAACAAAATGTTACAAAGTAGGGTGGCTCTTATTATGAATCATCATTGAGAAGGGCATGTTTAGATTTATAAAAGACCTGGAGGACATCTGCACACTCCTGTGCACAACGAACAGTCGGTATGACCAAGATGTACAGGTATATGTGGTGTGACAGCGCAGTCAGCAGTGATCAGGTATGTTGCCCAGGATTCTCAAATAGGCAGGTTGAGAAGCTCCAGGAGGATTGATTGCTTAATTTAGAGGAAACTGTTTTATCAGTTTCCTCTATGCTTAGTAAAATCCAGGTTGGGGGCCTGGAGCCTGGAGATTTCATAGCGTTCTGGGTGGGATGAAATCTCCAATCCTGGCACCAGAATTTAGGATTAGCCAGGACACTGATCATGCAGGTGTGTCTGGGTCTTTTAGTAGAGACAGGACGAAGGTTCTGTCTCCACCATCCTGAGGAGTCCATGCATACATAGGAGAAGCATGCTTGTCTGCATGGTATAGGCTGACAGAGTAGGCAGAGGGCCCAAGTCTGTGGGCTGAGCAGCACCAAAGCTGAAAAAGAGGTACAGTGTTTGTATAAGCATAAAGCCTGAGCAGCAGTGCTGCTAAAGAGAGCCAGGTGGCTCGGTATTTTTCATTTGTAACTTACATTGTTGCTGTGAAAAGCTGAAACCCCCGTGTGGGCAACTCTTCTGTTATTGGACTTGTTTTTCTTTTTCCTTTACTAAAAGTGGGCCAACAAGCCCTTAAACGGCACAACTGGCGTGGGCTCAGCTCACTGGCAGGCTCTACACTAAGCTAAAACAAATCCCCCAACTTTACAGTGGATATAAAAATAAAAACGGGCAGTGCAAAGTGGTGCTGGTAACTGTATTAACCCAATCCTACCCTTACCCTTTACCTAAGCCTTGCACAACTCCTGGCCCTAGGCCTAACTACAGTATATCCTTAAAGTGGATGTAAACCCAAAAAAAAATGTAATTAATAGTTCTACCTTTTACAGTAGAGGATGTCCTGTTATCTGTGCCCAGTCTTGCCACAAAGAGTTAATCCAGCTCTGATCAATCCCCTTATCTTTTTTCAGTAGGAAAAAACAGACACACAGAGAAACATGTGACTGTTTCTTCCCCCATGTTGTGACTGACAGTTAATTTCCTTATCTCATGCACGAGCATACAGAGCTTCATAACCCCCCACCCCCTTTCTTCTTCAGCTCTCCCATGATTGGCTGCTCCACACCTCAGCATGATTGGGCATGCTGAAGTCATGTGGTGACTTTTCTCAGTTTTGACAGGATATTTCTCAAAACTCAAGAATAGGAGAGTATGAGAGTGGAGAGGTGAGTGGGGAGTCTTGTGACATCCCAACTCCACCCACTGAGGTCAGCAAAGAGACCTACCCACTGATTCCAGAGTTTTGTGGGGCTTCTACTGCTAAAGGGGTGGCATTTTCAAGTTAGGGATTCATGCAGGAGGTTTGCATGTATATATACATTAATACTGTGCCATTGGTTTATACTGGGTGAGTGGTGGGTTTGCATACACTTTAAGTACAATGTAGAACTCCAACCAAAATGTTTTGGTATAGGTCTTAAAACCTCTGTCAAGTTTTATTTCCATCTCTGTGCTCATTGGGAGAACCACCCTCCTGGTGACCACTATCACCAAGTTAGAAAGTGAGGCTGAATGCAAAATGTTACAACCAGCGCAGTAGTACAGGGAATATCTTTAAAAGAGAACATATGCTTTGGTGAGAGTTGTCAAAATCTCATCACTTTGAGGGATTTCTACTAACTCCTTGTCATGACTCTAACACAGAAGTCAAACAGCGCAATAAAAACCTAAAAGAGATTCTAACCCTTCCATACTCTTTCCAACATTGAAGTTTCCTTTAATAACCTACAATGTTTAGTTAACACTAAAAATGAAACTATCACTTACAATACTGAGCTGATACTTGCCTTCAGTGCCAACATTATCAGCACAAAGCAATACAGTTCTGCACCAAGAAGTACCAGAATTTAAATCCCAGAAACTAAAACACCTGTTTGAGACCATGATTACAGGTTACATCACTCTGCTTATGGTTTGCATTGCATGGACATTATTTGATAAGTATTTATTTGACACTTTATTTGATGTGTGTGTGTGTGTGTGTGCGTGTCTGTGGATTTTTTCTTTATTATTTTAGCTTACCAAAAGTGTTTGTATATCAAGATGCCGCATAGCTGTATTAAAAATGTGGCAGCAAAGGATGAGCACAAGGCATTTTCTCGCCCCAAGGCTGAACTAGAAAATAATTTAATGTAATTAAAGATGAAACAACAAGGTTGCCAAGCATGCTTGAAGGAAGCCTCCAAGAGAAGTCTGCAAAGTCACAGAGACAATCTGAAGTGCAGCAGTGTCAGCACATACGCTTCCAAAATCAAATACAAAAATTATCAAAATCGCTACCTCTTTATATTAAATCTTGGATACACTCATCTTTTTTTTGTTGCTAGAATGAAATATAAAAAAAAAGATCATGCCATGAACTGGAACCAAGCTACGTTTTAACAACTCTCTTTGGACTGTAAATCTTGCTCCAAAGCATATGTGTATATCATAAATATTAAAATGCTGTCTGCTTTGCATATTTTGCAGGATGCCGTTCAGACTGTAAATACTCACCAAGTCAAAAGATCAGCCACCCGGAGCATAGTACTGCATGATGTAAAAAAGAGAGGAAACAACTGTGTGCCAACCAGAAACAACTCATAAAACTGAAAAGCCTTTCCTAAAAACGAAAAACAAAATAATAGCTTGTGTGCGTGTGTGTGTGTGTGTGTATATATATATATTCTGTAAATACTTGCATATACTGTATATGTATATAAATTTAAATATTATTATATGCTGTATATAAAATAAAAAAGCTACTGCATGAAAATGTAAAGCCCTAGTGTCCTTTAGTACTTGCTGTACAGCCCTTTGTAGGCCCCAGGAGTCAGAAGTGAAAGTATGCATTTGCAAAAATGATATAATGACAGTGATCTAGAAGTCTCATGTAGCATGTTCCCAGTCTCAGTTTATCTTCTGTATCTCCTATCTGTGTGTCTTTAATCTCCAACCACTCCTGTTGCATGTCTGCAGTCTCTAACAATGTACTCTAACACGTCTGAAGTCTCGTACAGCATTCTGTTATAAACTGAATATTATGTATACCCCAGTTGAGGCCTGCTACACTTTGTAAGTTGACAACGGCTTATTTAACCACTTCAGCCCCGGAAGGATTTACCCACTTCCTGACCAGAGCACTTTTTGCGATACGGCGCTTTAACTGACAATTGCACGGTCGTTGCACCCAAACAAAATTGACGCCCTATTTTTGTCACAGATATAGCTTTCTTTTGGTGGTATTTGATCACCTTTTATTTTTTAGGCTATAAACCCCACGCCACGTGGGGATGGGCGTGGCCTCCTTGCGGATTAAAGCCGCTGGTGAGCCGCACTGCTCCCCATAGCTACGACGCGGTAGTTTGACGTTGGCGGATATCCATCCCGGGACGTGGGGATGTGGTGAGCGGAGGGTCTGTTACATCCTCCCCCCCCTATCCACCGAGTGGAGCAGCCTCTGCTACAGCTCATGCCCACACCACACCATCAACACAGGTATTATTTTTTACTCCCTTTCATACACTTTTGTATGTTGTTTTGCATTTTTGATCAATTTTTTTTTTCCCACCACATGCACGTTATCTACAAAAATTCTTTTTTACACAGCCCAGTTCACCTCACATATACCACACTGGCATGTGCTGTCTGGCAGAAGGCATGCCTCGTCTGGTGGCCACCGTCCCTGGTCCTTGGGGGGGGAAGTTATTCTGCCTCAACCCCGGGCCGGGCGTTTGTCCACGGCCCCTGCCTCCTCCACCTCTCAACCGGGCGGCATCGGTAAGTCGGTATGCACTAGACAAAAATATAGATGGTTGATGTTTATAGGTCCCTCCTTGGAGGACCACTCATCTAATCAATTGTTATTTTATCTATTTTCCAGTACCATTGCTTTACCCCTGATGAGTGGCTATAATGCCACGAAACGCGTATGGTTTACTATTCAATATATTTTGTCAAGATGGACCTTCTGAAACCGTTGGTTACTATACCTGACCCACCTGTCTGCATATGCTATTGCCAATACCCATTGATTGTTGTATGGCTGAATGGCTACGGCGGGCCAACTCTCCACCTCCTCCGTCCCCGGCACCTGTTTGCGGGCCGGGCCCCAACTCCGTCTTATTGAAGGGGGGGGTTCCTGGTCCCTGCCACCGGTGGTCTGCTCCGTACGGAAGACGGTCTGTCGTGTACGGTCACACCATATACACTCCACTTGACCCGACACATTTTTTCTTAAAAACATCTATTGCACGT
>BLSH010545181.1:306656-319400 GCA_018402905.1 Glandirana rugosa | reverse complement strand
AGACAAAAATATAGATGGTTGATGTTTATAGGTCCCTCCTTGGAGGACCACTCATCTAATCAATTGTTATTTTATCTATTTTCCAGTACCATTGCTTTACCCCTGATGAGTGGCTATAATGCCACGAAACGCGTATGGTTTACTATTCAATATATTTTGTCAAGATGGACCTTCTGAAACCGTTGGTTACTATACCTGACCCACCTGTCTGCATATGCTATTGCCAATACCCATTGATTGTTGTTTTTTCTATATATGTCTCCAATTTATGTAAAGATACCCAATGTACCAATTTACATGCATGGGTACTTTTTGGATGTAC
This sequence comes from Glandirana rugosa, assembly GCA_018402905.1. NCBI lineage: Eukaryota > Metazoa > Chordata > Amphibia > Anura > Ranidae > Glandirana > Glandirana rugosa. The sequence goes on along the minus strand of BLSH010545181.1, from coordinate 319,078 downwards.
AAATAAGCACTCAGGATACTTATATGAATGCTATGATGTGCTGAATACTTATTGTATCTGATTATGTGTTGTTTATACGACATGACTAAACACCAATATATGGACTTCATGCTTACAGGTCATGTAGAGACTCTTTACAGTGACACGCCTCACTCAAAGCCCCACTTTCTTGCCTCTGGGCCTTCTTTTGCTACATGTCAATGACAGGGGTGGAGGCCTGCCACTATGGGTCGCCATGCCACACACATTTGTGTATATAAACAAAAAAAGATCGATGATTTTGAAAAAAAAAAAAAAAACTTTTTTTTACTTTTTGCTATAATAAATATCCCCAAAAAATATGAAAAAAATTAATTTCTTCCTCAGTTTTGGCTGATTTATATTCTTCTACATATTTTTGGTAAAAAAAAATCACAATAAGCGTATATTGATTTGTTTGAAAGTTATAGCGTCTACAAAATAGGTGATGTATTTATGGCATTTTTATTATTCATTTTTTTTTTTTTTACTAGTAATGGCAGTGATCAGCGATTTTAAGCGGGACTGCGATATTGCGGTGGACAGTTCGGACACTTTCGACACTTTTTTGGGACCATTGACATTTATACAGCAATCAGTGCTATAAAAATACACTGATTACTGTATAAATTGGCAGGGAAGGGATTAACACTAGGGGATGATCAAAGGGTTAATTATGTTCCCTGGGAGGTGTTTCTAACTGTATGGGGATTGTGTTGACTGGGGGAGGAGAGAGAAAGCTGTTCCCGATTACTGGGAACAGACAATCTCTCTCCACTTCCGTGAGAGAACAGGGTTGTTTGTTTACACTAACAGATCCATGTTCTGTCTCTCTATCCCGCGATCGTGGGTGGCCGGCAGACATCGTGGCCGCTGGGCACGTGCATCTGCCTCTCCGCCATGCAGCCGGTGCGCACGCGTGCCTGCTATGTGGATTTAAAGGGGTGACGTACCAGTAAGTCGTTTTGTGGGAATGTGACGACCTGCCGTGTATAATGTCGACGGCTGGTCGGCAAGTGGTTAAAGACCTAATTTGAGGGAGTATTTGTAAACAATTTTTTTTTGCTGAATCTAAGGGAGATACAATAGATCACCATTCCAGCATTATATTAAAAGCTGTTACTGCAGGAACCTGAATCTAGCTGTATAATAGCTTCCCATATTTTCCTGCCCAGCAGATCTTTAGGAGATGGGGAGAGAGGGCATGTAGAATAATGCAATCAGTCCCAATGAATAAGCACCTGTGAGCAAGTAAAATCTCAGCTTGTATATATCCTGAGATGCAATGCATTTAAATTAATAATGGATTTATCTTGACTTTTATTGGTGTGCTATCACCACTTCTTCTATTTTTGAATTGACTGTCAGTGACAAGCTTGGCAGCTCCCATTTACAACATGCAATGGCAGACCATCCTAGAACAACACTATGACTACAAATAAGGTTCCCTGGCACCCAAGGTAAAAATGCCAAAGAGTATCCCTCCAAGATATTTTGATGGTGGTGGTGACTCACAGTGAATACGATTGTGGATTGTAAGTTCATCCTTGTACGCCGTCGCCCACAGTGGCTGGGCTGGCACAGAGTGCAGGAATGACAGCCTGATAAAAATGACAGAAGCCAATTCTACTATCTATTCTAGCTGCAGAGTTTAACAAAATAAATTGTGTGTGCAAAAATACATGAAATGTATTGAAAGTAACTATTCTGGTTGATTCACTGTGGTTCATCTTAATTGTAGCTGACCGCCCTATAGCAGTTTTAATGCTACAGGGCAGCAGCTGCGCACCGTATATGTGTATATATACGTGCTCCCGCACTTCTGCCTGCAGGGGGGCATGCACGTACTGCCAGTGGACATAAAGTGCTGGGGACTCAAAGTTCACTGGCACCCGCCAATCATTGGGTAGAGACTCAGAACAGAGCTCTGCCTATGTAAACAAGGTAGAGTTCCATTCTGACAGGGGGGAAGAGATGGACTCTGTGATCCTGCAAAGCAGGGAATAAGATCTATCTTCCTCTAGTAAAAGCAGCACACATAGTAAACACAAATACTGGCTAGGCACACAGTTAACCTTTTGATTTCCCTAGATGTTTAACCCCTTCCCAGCCAGTGTCATTAGTACAGTGACAGTGCATATTTTTAGCACTGACCATTGCATTAGTGTCACTGGTTCCCACAAAGTGTCAGTTAGTGTCCAATTGTCCGCCGCAATATTGCAGTCCTGATATGAGTTGCTGATCACAACTATCATGACCACTATTGGTATACAAACAAATAAAAATTACAATATATATCCCATGGTTTATAGACGCCATAACGTTTGCATAAACCAATCAATATACGCTTATTGGGATTTTTTTTACCAAAAACAAGTAGCAGAATACATATTGGCCTAAATTTATGAAGAAATTGAATTTTTGAATGTTTTCATTAGATATGTTTTATAGCAGAAAGTAAAAAATATAGTTTTTTTTTTTTTTCAAAATTGTCAGTATTTTTTTGTTTATGGCAAAAAAAATACAAAACTGTGGTGATCAAATACCACCAAATTAAATCTCTATTTGTGGGAAAAAAATGACATAAATCTTATTTGGGTACAGTGTTGCATGACCGCACATTTGTCAGTTAACCAGATGCTGACCGTCCCATGCACATTTACTGCGGCAGGGCAGCCTCTCTGGGCAGAATCCCATACCTGTACGTGATTCTTCACTTCCAGGTCTAGGGTGTCCAATCACAATGGGAATCAATCAGCGGGTCCAGTGGACGCGATGTCCGCCGGGACCCGCCAATCGTTCTATGTAAACAAGGCAGCTTGGCGTTCTGTGACAAGGGAAGGCTGTGATACTGTCTTTCTGCTAAGCAGGACAATGGATCTCTACCTTCCCACAGTGAAAACACTCCCCAAACAGTTAACAATCACTCCCTAGGACCACATTCAACCCTTTGATCACCACTGATGTTAACTCCTTCTCTGCCAGTGTCATTAGTACAGTTACAGTGCATATTTTTTAAGCACTGATCCCTGTATTGGTGTCACTGGTCCCCAAAAGTCAAAAGTATCAGTTAGGTGTCTGATTTGTCACCGCCATTACTAGTAAAAAAAAAAAAAAATCCAAAAATATATGTGTATAACTTTTGCTCAAACCAATCAAGATATGCCTTTTGGGATTTTTTTACCAAAAATATCTAGCAGAATGCATATTGGCCTAAATTGATGAAGAAATGTGTTTTTTTACATTTTTTTATTGGGTATGTTTTATAGCAGTCAAAAATATGTAGGTTTTTTTCCCAAAATTGTTGGCCCTTTTTTGTTTATAGTGCAAAAAATAAAAACCACAGAGGTGATCAAATACCACCAAAAGACAGAGTATACCAAGAGTACAGCGTTTTCAGTTAACCACTTGCCGACCAGCCACTGCACTAATACTGTGGCAGGTCAGCTCTCTTGCGTGAACCAACGTACCTGTATGCCGGTCCATGAGACATGATGTTCCCTGGCCGCTCGAGATTGTTGTACACAGGCGAAACCATGTTCTGACAGGGGACATGAGATCCGCTGTTCCCAGTAATCGTAAACAGTGATCTCTGTCAAGTCCCTGGCAGCCCATCCCCCTTACAGTGAGAACACACACAGGGAACACAGTAAACCCCTTGATTTCCCCCTAGTGTTTAACCCATTCCCTGCCAGTATCATTTTTACATTGATCAGTGCACTTTTATAGCACTGATCAATGTAATAATGTCACTGGTCCCCAAAAAGGTGTCATTTGGGGTCAGATTTGTCCGCCGCAATGTCCCAGTCCCGTTAAAAATCACAGATCGCCACCATTACCAGTAAAAAAAAAATAAATTAATAAAATACATTTATCCTGTAGTTTGTAGATGCAATAACTTTTGTGCAAACCAATCAATACCCATTTATTGCATTTTTTTTTTACCAAAATATGTAGAAGAATAACACATAATTAAAAAAATTAAAATAAAACATTTTTTTGGAGATTAATTATAGCAAAAAGTTAAATATATTGTTTTTTTTCAAAATTGTCGTTTTTTTTTTTGTTCATAGCACAAGAAATAAAAATGCAGAGGTGATCAAATACCACCAAAAGAAAGCTCTATTTGTGGGAAAAAAGGACATAAATTTTGTTTGGGTACAACATTGCACGACCGCGCAATTGGCAGTTAAAGTGGAGCAGTGCCATATCGCAAAAGAAAAGGCCTGGTCATTAAGGGGGTAAATCCTTCTGGCCCTTAAGTGGTTAAAGTAACGCAGTGCTGTATCGTAAATGGCCTGGTTATCAAGGGGGGTAAACCTTTCCGGAGCTGAAGTGGTTAAAGTAACTCAATGCCATATTGCAAAAAGTGGCCTGGTCATAAAGGGGGGTAAATCTTCCAGAGGTCAAGTGGTTAATCTTCTTCTCAATAAGCTTCTTTGCCGGTAAACAGATTGAAAATAGTCCAGATAAAGCAATAACAAAGTTTATGAGGAACAATGAAGACTGCATTGTACATATCACAAGCCCACAAAAGTAGATCACCTACCCCACTGTATTGTTTTGGTTAATGCATGCAGAATGACCAGAGACTGCAAGTAGAGGGTCTCCAAGCTGCATCTATTTTGAAAGTTAACTCATGTAACATCACAAAAATGGATTGTGTGCCATGCTCATGGCACAGCTCCTCTTTGGGGTCATGTAAATGGAAACATGATCTCAGAAATAATAGGGCTCAGAAATACAACACTGCAATGTGTAAGTGTGTGACATATAGAGTATAATTTGGGTGCCAATGTTTTAGTTGTGGAAGCTTTGACACATTATAATCTGTACTTATTTGTCACAACAGTTTTAATAAAAATGTTAACTTTCACCATAAACTACAATTAACTTTTAAAATAAACGTTAAATGTTTGCCAGCATCCAGAATTGTATTACCATTCAATTCAAATGATTTTAATTGTTTGAATGATGCAAAGAAAATGTTTTTCCTATAATTTCCCCTAGAACAACAAACTGATTTATATCATTGGTGGGCTTTTGTAAGCTGGGTATAAAATATTTAAGCAAAAGAGAATATTAGGTCTTACAAGATCTTATTTGATGAGTGTGTTAGAAATTACGTTGCACACTGCAAGATTTTTACTTTTAAATATTGCTATCTGTAGTTTGCAAATATAATGAGCTTTCATTTCATGCAAAAGTCAGAAAAACAAATTTTAAAAAATAAGTGTTATGCATAGCAGACTTAAGTGAGTCTACCAGGCTACCTTAGCAATGGGAAATTGGTTGGAATCCTGTTCAGTTCACAAAGGACTATGGCTGAACCCTTGAAAGGCCAGTGTCTAAACAAACCTTTCTAGTAACCAATTGTCAAATATATTTTTTTAAGAAATTTGCCACAAATAAGAATTATAACTCTCTACGGTTCTTTGTCGTAAAATCGATGAAAGGTGTTGTCTGAGGATGTTATGGGTTACAGCGTTTCCTGTATAAACATGTGGCTAATTAAATAAAGGCCATAATGTAATAATGCTTAATAAGGCTTAATAATAAGGTGCGAAGCAGGAAAGAAGCAAGGGCTGAGAGCTCCGTCTACAACGGAGAGTTCAAGCCTTTCCCGGGGCCAGGAATGCTGCTATTTCACACCATTTCACCCTGCACCCCTGGGGGAACATCTAGCGCATGCCGGGACCTAAAAAAAAAGCGGCTCAGAGATCCTTAACCACGTACCTGCTGCGGGTAAGGGAAAAGACCAAGATGGCTCAAGATGGCACCCAGGTGGGGAAGACGCAGAAAGGCCCCCAGGTCGCACAAGCGTCACCGGCCCACTCTACTGGAGACAGTGAGTACTCGTTACAACTTACTAAGGCTGACCTAGAAGATAGTCTCAGTGCCATGTACGACAAGATAGCCCAGAAATTCCAGTAAAAACCGCATAAGTCTACTAACGCTGTCACTGGAGATCGCAGCACTGGGCAGCAGGACAGACATGTTAGAGACCAAGCACGATGAGCTCAGCCTAGCATACTCGGACCTGAGGAAGGAGCATGAGACCCTGTCGGAGACTGTGACACAGTTACAGGCCCATTTAGAGGGCCTGGACAACAGCAACAGGTGCAATAATCTTAGGGCGTGGGGTCCCCGAGACGGTGACAGAGATCTTCCCGTCGTGCACCTAGTATTCCAGTCCCTGCTCCCGAACTTCCCCCTCTCTGCCTTTGCCTGTGACAGGATCCACAGGGCCCTGCATCCCAAACCCCTGCCTGAGAAACCTCCAAGAGACATAGTCCTCTGCCTAAAAGACATTTTAATTAAGGAGGAAATCCTCAGAGCCTCCCGCAACACCCCTCATATTCAGCTAGATGGCGCAGACATCCAGATCTACCCGGATATCTCCCCTACCACTCTGCACAAGCGCCGGCGGATGAAAGAGGTCACCACGGTCCTGCAGGCCACCAGGATCTCCCCATGCCTGTCTCCCATCTGGGCAACACCACCTCAGAGAAGAGGAGGCCGCAGCCAGAACCACTGTTAACTAACTGCACAGTTTCGCCCAACATTTGCTCCCTCTTGCCAGGGGCTTGGAGTTTTGGTTTTCAGACTTTCAAGTTTTCCCCTTCTACATATTTTTCTTTTGTTATTTTTTTCTAACACCCAGAGGATGATCATCCCGGCATTGAACTCTTGCATGAGACTCTCTCTCTGCGGACAAGAGAACTTGCTGGGCCCGCCTGACGTCCTCCCCACTCTACACAAGGAAGTACCCATCAGTGCCAACACCCACGGGTTAGTCCGGACTACTGACTTGCTTTCAGGTATTTGCCTTCATCTATTTCTGGAGTAGACCCCGTGAAAACTCCACACCAGTAGAGTAATGGACCTCTTGGTCCAGATTTTCAAGTTCTTTTTGGTTGGGGTGAGGACTTTTCCCCCGACCCCATGTTAGTTCGAAGAAATGTTTGTTTGATTTTTGGCAGACTCTCTCAGCCGCTTTTTGTTTCTTTTTTCTCTTTTTTCCACAAATCTTTTTTATGTACATCGCAATTATTGGTTTAGTTCATGTGCTCCTGCAGGGGTGACCAACAGGTGGCACCCTTGCCTTACTGTTAACCCAAACAACTCTGAGGTGTATACCCTGGGAGGTGGTGGGAGGTTTGACTTGTCTCACTCTCGACTTGGACCACCTGAGATCTTTATGCTATTCGCCCTAATGCCACTGACCATAAAGATTGTTATACACAATGTAAAAGGATTTATCAACCCCCATAAGAGGAGAAAAGCGTTTAGATATGATAAAGCGCTGGGCACGGAGGTAATCCTATTGCAGGAGACACATTTCTCCCTTCAAAATCATCCCTCCTATTCGGATAAGCCTTTTAGACAGTCATATTTTACTATGTTTGGGTCCAAGTCGAGAGGGGTGGCTATTTTGATTAAGAATACAGTAATGTTTGAAATGCAGCGGGTGTACAAAGAACGGGAAAGCCACTTTATTATTGTGTTAGGCTCAATCTAAGGTAAACAGATAACCTTAGCCTCGGTTTATGCCCCAGATGACTGCCAAGCATCTTTCTTCACACGATTTTTCCAAAAACTTGACAACTACCACTCTCCTCACCTTTTGGTAGACGGAGATTTTAATTTGGTGGCCCACTCACAACTGGACCACTGTAGGACGGGCTCCACACACAATGCGTTCCCTAGATCCCTACAACACTCCCTTAGATACAACCAGCTGATTGATGTCTGGAGGGCACACAACATGGGCTCCCGGGAATACACTTTCTACTCCCACCCCCATGATAGTTATTCTCACTTAGACTATATCTTCTGCACTCCAGTTCTGACAGTGAACTGTACCTCCTACAACATTCACATCTGCCCTTGGTCAGATCACCAAGCGGTGTCCTGTGGTCTCACTGGTATAGGGCTACCTAACAATTTGAGATCCTGGAAGCTCAATGACTCTTTACTGATGAACCCATTACTGGTTAGCCAGATTTCAGACCATCTCACCGAGTATTTTAGACTAAATGACATGGGGAGGTTACACCTCTGACTTTATGGGCTGCTCATAAGGCAGTTATAAGGGGCTTCCTCATTGATATCTCTACTAAAAGAAAAAAAGAAAAGAGCGAAAATATTCGCTCTCTCACCTATGACTTGGACAAACTGATTCATGCCCATACTCAAGACCACTCACAAGCGCTTCTCACACAAATTACCACTAGATGGCTTGCTTTCAGAACACACAGAAAAATCCCTCAGTTGTTCAAAGGCCCATTTCTTGCTGTCCAGTAATGCGGCCTCTACCATGTTTGCCAGGAAATTAAGACAAACAATTCAACCCACACACTCATATAAACTCAGAGACTCTCAAGGCAACATGGCCACCCACCCTAAAGAGGTTTAGAATATCTTTACAGCATATTACAGGTCCTTTCTCTCTGCCCCTCCACCCACTCATAGCAAGGGGACCCCATCCTGGTTAGGTAATATAGACTTGCCTACACTAACGGAAGAACAGTGACAGATGTTGAATGCTCCATGTAGGGAGGAGGAGTTGGCCACTATTATCTCTTCATTGAAGCCGTCTAAGGCCCCCGGGCCAGATGGCTTCACCGCCCCGTATTATAAAAAATTTGTGTCTATACTGATCCCTAGGATGGTGAAGATGTTCATCCGCATCTTGAGGGGGGACCCCTTCCCTCAGGATATGTTGTTGGCCAACATGTCCCTTATTCCAAAACAGGGCAAAGATCACACCTTACCCCAGAACTTCAGACCTATTTCGGTCATAAATAATGATCTGAAGATTTTCGGTCACGTCCTGGCAGATTGCTTAGCGAACATAATCTCCTCTCTGATCTCCCCAGACCAGACAGGCTTTATACCTGACAAATCACAGATAATGTTCGCCTGGCCATGAATATCATCCAGAATGCGGACCTCAACCACAAACAAACCCTTTTCCTAAGCCTAGATATTAATAAGGCCTTCAACAGTGTTCTATGGCCCTATCTCGACACCATCCTAGCTAAATTCGGCTTCAAAGCAGTATATAACCACTCTCAAACCCACATTAAACTCCCTGGATATAGCTCTGAATTTTTCCCTTTAGGTAGGGGTACAAGACAGGGTTGCCCCCTGTCTCCCCTCCTTTTTGCACTAGCAATTGAGCCCCTCTCACGATCAATCAAAACTAACCCAAATATTAAAGGTTACTCCAAAAATAAGCAGGAATTTAAACTAAGTCTTTATGCGGACGATATCCTACTATATATTTTGGACCCTCTAATTTCGCTCCCCTACTTAATGTCCACCTTAGATGCTTTTTCTTACATATCGGGATTGCAAGTAAATCCTGCAAAATGTGTAGCCCTACCTATTAATATCCCAGAACCACTGTTGTCCACACTTAAGATGCACTTTGATTACTTCTGGAGCACCTCTACACTACAATATTTGGGGGTGAAACTAGCTCCATCACTAAAATTGATATATGCAAGTAATTACCCACCAGCCCTTTCCAACATAAAGAAATTGCTCACTGAATGGTCCTCATATCATATCTCCTTCTTAGGCCGTATACAAGCAGTCAATATGTCCATACTCCCCAAACTTCTTTTCTATTTCAGATCCCTGCCCCTCTACATCTCTCGCTCCACAATAACCTTGATACAACAAGATATACTCTCATTTATTTGGCAAGGGACGAAGCCCAGATTCAACAGACAGCTTCTTTGTAGGTCACAATTCAGAGGTGGACTGGGGTGTCCAGACCTGTGGAGATATTATCTGGCCTCGCACCTGGTGCAGTTAGCACAATGGCATTATTCCCCCAATTCCATACCCTGGCTAAAATTTAAGAGAACATTGGCGCTCCCATTCTATCTCCCAGGTCTACTGTGGACATCATCGATCCCTTTCAGAGAGGTGTCTCTACTAAACGGAGGGGTGGGTCAGTCCCTCCGCCTCTGGAACCTATATAAGGGCAAATTTACTCTAGCCTCAGTATCCTCTCTGCTATAATCTTTCTTTGGAAACCCTGGCTTCTCATTAGCATTTAAAATGGACTCAGAATTTACTCATTGGATGACATTGGGCCTAGTGACCTTGGGCTCTTTCATACAAAATTCTACTTTCTGCACCTTTGACCACCTTCAACAGTCCTACCCTCTTCCCAGGACTGAATCTTACAAATATATTCAAGTTAGACATTTTTTCACCAGTGGTCTGACCAGGGGGATTGACACCGCTAAGACCCCCTTTGAGGCAATCTGTGGAAACACCTCAAAAGACAGAGGAACTATTTCCTCCCTCCACAGATTTCTCAGTGACCATGATACACCACTTAAGACTACAGCAATGTTAGGCTGGGAGGCAGAGACCGGGCAGGTCATCCCTGAGGAGGATTGGGTGGATATGGTTTACAATATGCTCAAGTGCAATCGCTCTGTCTCAGTTAAGGAGACTGCCCTCAAACTGCACTGTACTATACCCCGGTTAAATTACACCACTTTTACCCATCAGTTCCAGACACTTGCTTCAGGGGTTGCGGGGAAAGGGGCATTCTCATTCACACCTTTTGGATTTGTATGGCTCTGCAGCCTTTGTGGCAACAAACCTCATCTCTGGTGCTTCAGATCACAGAACTCCCATTGTTTCTTACATATCAGATGTGTATCCTGTATGCTGATCTTCCTGGGGTTCCCACTCACCTCCAAAAATTGATGCACACACTATTTCCATCCAATGGGCTGTAGCATTGAACTGGCGCTCCCCCTCGGTCCCCTGGACACAGGTAATCTCACAAATGGGTTCAATCAGGTTGATGGAGAGGGTGCCCCACACACTGATGGACACTATGCACATTTATGATAAGAAATGGAATCACTGGCCTCCTACATTGTTGGGGTCACCAGGACATTGACACCAAGTTGACAGATGGCCTGGTACTAAACCGCTCAAAAGAGACGCATACACCACATAGATGCACTCTTTTTATCTATATATATTTCTCTTTTGTTTCTCTTTCTTTCTCATCTTCTATCCTCTTATAAAATTCCTGACAGTTCACTTTTATGGTATATTATATGCTCTGTTACTCAAAACTCAGTATTTGCACTGCAAAATTTTGTAATGCTAAACGAGAGTTATGCTTATCTCTTGGAATAAGACTGTGCATGCTATTATCCTGATCAAACTGTATTTCCCTGGAATACTGTTGAAGCATATGTATATTCTCTGATTCAATATGTCTTCTAAATTGTAATAAACATTTGTAAACAAAAAAAAATTAAAGTGAAACACAGACCTGAACCACAAGAGCAAGTTTTTACTTTTAAGTTGTTACATTAATTGTACGGAATAGTACATCATATTTATACATTTTATTTGATCATTCAGCTACATGTGAAATAACAAGATACATACTGTACATCCAGTTTGGCCATACGCACACAACGCTAGATAAGACGACTGGATAGATGTAGCCATATGTCTCCTTCAGTCCCGAAAAGGAAGATCATTATTCAGGATGGCAAGAATAACTAAACGCTAATGAGGTAGCTCAACAACTTCAAAATGACAGAAGGAATGTCAGAAGGTTTGCTTGCTTGACCTTAGATAGCAAGACACTCAGTCTCAGTGCTAGCAAGCTGGATAGTTTAAATTATTTTATGTATGTATAATATGGTAATATATTTAGTTGCTTTATTTCATTTCAGGTTATTTACACAAGATGGGTTTCATCACATGTTGTCAGTTAGACCTAAGTTTTGTTCAGCAGCTAGGTGAATTCATTTTATATTGCAACCACCCTAGTGGCTGTATATTAATGAAACAAAAAGTATGCTATATTGTATATTCCCTTAACAGATCCAAAATCTGCATGCAGTTCTTTAAGCCATGAGTTTCACAATATGTGTTATCATACAGAGCATTATGCCTTGTAAAACAGGGAAGCCCTTAATTCCAAGAAAATGCTGTAGAGAAGATTTCTTCCCAAATTAGGAATACACCTTGCCCCATCTGGATCTAAGCTCTACCCATGCAATCTTTAGAAGAGATGTCGTAAAAGAACCTTAATTCCCGAAGGGACAAAATGTTCCGTATTACGAGACATACTATTGTGTATAACACTTTGAGTACCGAATTTCTTGACGTACGTCTAAAACCTAGACAATTCCCTTATATGTTATATCGTATGAAAAACAAAGTAATTATATGTCGGTGATCCCACCAACGTTATATTTTACTTAAGTGGATCGACGACTTGTTTTGAATCCAGATTGACTGTTGTACACTACTTTGGGTAGAACACATTTATTGGACTTTACTTTATTTCGTTGATTTATATAATGGTATAATATGTATGTATTTTATTAAATTTGATA
>BLSH010545181.1:272390-288983 GCA_018402905.1 Glandirana rugosa | reverse complement strand
TACCCAGCTGGTTTTGGACTGATAGCATGCACACAAGTTGGCACAAAGGGGTTTGAATGGCTATTAAAGGTAACCATCCTCACATGTGATCTGTTTGCTTGTAATTAGTGTGTGTATAAAAAGTCAATGAGTTTTTTGACTCCTGATAGACCCTTGTATCTTTCATCCAATGCCGCACTGACGTTTCTGGATTCTGAGTCATGGGGAAAGCAAAATAATTGTCAAGGGATCTGTGGGAAAAGGTAGTTGAATTGTATAAAACAGGAAAGGGATATAAAAAGATATCCAAGGAATTGAGAATGCCAATCAGCAGTGTTCAAACTCTAATCAAGAAGTGGAAAATGAGGGGTTCTGTTGAAACCAAACCACGGTCAGGTAGACCAACTAAATATTCAGCCACAACTAACCCACAAATAACTTCAGGTGAAATACAGGACTTTCTGAAAACATGTGGTGTGGCTGTTTCAAGATGCACAATTAGGAGGCACTTGAAGAAAGATGGGCTGCATGGTCGAGTCGCGAGAAGAAAGCCATTACTACGCAAATGCCACAAAGTATCCCGCTTACAATATGCCAAACAGCACAGAGACAAGTCCCAAAACTTCTGGCACAAAGTCATTTGGAGTGATGAGACCAAAATTGAGCTATTTGGCTACAACCGTAAATGCTACATTTGGAGAGGAGTCAACAAGGCCTATGATGAAAGTACACCATTCCTACTGCGAAACACGGAGGTGATGTTTTGGGGATGTGTGAGCTACAAAGGCACAGGAAATTTGGTCAAAATTGATGACAAGATGAATGCAGTATGCTATCAAAAAATAATGGAGGAACATTTGCATTCATCAGCCAGGAAGCTGCGCATAGGACGTACTTGAACATTCCAATATGCAATGATCCAAAACACAAGGCCAAGTCAACCTGTCATTGGATACAGCAGAATAAAGTGAAGGCTCTGGAGTGGCCATCTCAGTCTCCTGACTTCAATATCATTGAGCCACTCTGGGGAGATCTCAAACGTGCAGTTCATGCAAGACAACCCAATAATTTCCAGGAACTGGAGACTTTAAGCCAAGAGGCATGGGCAGCTTTACCATCTGAGAAGATAAAGAGCCTCATTCACAAATACCACAAAAGACTTCAAGCTGTCATTGATGTTAAAGGGGGCAATACACGGTATTAAGAACTGGGGTATGTAAACGTTTGATCAGGGTCATTTGGGTAGTTTCTGTTGTCATTATGATTTAAAAAGAGTAAACACAGTTGATTGATATTAAACGGCGCTACAACCAAACACTAACTATGAGTGAAAGAAAAGTTTTTGTCTTATCATTATTATTCTCTGAAAATGGCCAAGAAATCATAAATTCTGCCAGGGTGTGTAAACTTATGAGCACAACTGTATATATATATATATATATATATATATATATATATATATATATATATATATATATATTTAACCGTACACAAAGTAACCAGCATAGAAGTTGCTCTGCACGTCCATATTTAATAATCTATAAATAATCACCAGTGAGTCACATTTCTATACCTTGGTATCCTAGAGATGCAGAAGCTAATGCATTCTAATACATTCAATTACATCTTGTATTTTGTTGTCTGGTCATATTTAATATTAGCAAGAAAATAATTTGCTTTATTAGTTCTGTCAATTACCACAAAACCCCTTCCTAGTAGGTATTGTGAGCCTCAGGCTATTAGAAGTAAGGTTGCATTGTAAAAAAGAAATGCCACCATTCAGCATGTCTTTCGTATTAGGTTCTATGTAATGGAACATGTACTAAAATCTAATACCTCAAGGAAATGTGGATGGGATTAGTTATACAAACCAGATTTGGCTTCTGCTTGATAATGCATCCTGCGGTTTGCAGGATGCTTATAATGATATTTTTAATATTCAGTAGTAGCAAATAAATCATGTCAACAAGAAAAAAGGGTACTGCTCAAAAAGAAATCAGAGGACTATCCTATGGACTTAAACCATACCAGAATCATAATAACCATTTTGATTGGGAACCCAAGTTTCTGAGAAGCATACATTTACGAAATAACAAGAACATAATTATAAAGTAAAGTAAAGCAGCACACCAAGTGCATTCTATTTAAAACCAATATATCTTGAGAAAGATGAACTGAGCTCCATGGAAACTCCACTTAGATATATAAATAGAAACATAGAAAAGTGATGTCAGTAAAATGCCAAGTGCAATCTAAGTCTGCACCTTTTGATTTGTTGCTGCTGTTTTTTTACCTTTTTCTTTTGATTATAATGTATTTTGTCTCAAGCATATTTAAATTGACTTACTGTTGACTGACTAATTACCTCTCTTGGAAGTCCGTTCTTCTCACTAAAATAATACTTTCTATTGTAGTTTTGAACTTTCCTCCTGCTAGTTTGAGGCCACGTTCTCATGTTCCTGATCTTAGCTTCACATTAAAAGAGCTGAACCTGAAAGGGTCTTCTGTTTAAATGTAGATGCTATAGCATTATATGTCAGTAGGTCAGACTACCTAGAAATTTAGAAATGATAATATGCCATGGTTGCAAGCATATCCATATTTGAAAGTGCTAGCTGGATTGCTCTTCTGTTGATTGTGTTCAATAGAATCACATGCACAATAAAGCTTTTGAACAGATTGGGGAAGTGTAAGAACCTTTGTCGGGATTTAAAAGCTCCATACCCCCAGGTGAAATTTCCTCTTGCTTTCTGTTTGGTCTGACATCAATCAGCTGCACTGGAAGTGTGGACAAAACTAAACAGTTTTGACACAGACAACAAAAAAACAAAAAAAAACAAACAAAAAACCAATGAAAGTTTTAACCTTCCCCACTGTAAAAAAGACAGCTTTTAAAGCTGCATTCTGCATTACAGACATTTAAAAATTGATGTACAGTAGATTCAAACTCTTCTGTAAACTATCCAAATTAAAATAAAGGTTTTGGCAGGAGTTGAGCTTTAACCACATCTATGGGTAAATATATCAATTGTACAACCACAGCTAACATTGTGGAGTATCTATATTAGATTTTCAAAGTAAGTAGAAGCAACAGGCATTATTTTTCAATCACATTCTATGCAACATTACTATTAAAACAGCTATCACAATGTCTAGATTTTTTGAAATGCTGTAAGACAGATCAGTTTTTTTTACCTCCAGTTTAAAAGAAAGATATGTCTTACAGAATTTCTAACAAGCAGTAGATATAGTTTATAATAAGCCATTAATTACCTCTTTAGCTACAGGTACTGTAGAACAATGAATTCTCAAAGTTTACAGCAGAAACCACTTTCAGTTTCATTTTAGGCTTGGCTGTATGACCTGCGCAATTGTCAGTCAAAGTAACGCAGTGCTGTATCGCAAAAAGTGGCCTGGTCATGAAGGGGCATAAATCTTCTGGAGGTCAAGTGGTTAAATCTGAAACTTAGCTAACTTCATGTTCATAGTTTTTGCAGTTACACATATAGTTCTGTAGCCTCAAATATATAAGGAAATTGGCACTCACAAATTGTATAAGGTGACCTGTGCATCACATATTGCTCCAACAATAAATTAAATACAGTGCATAAAAAAGTGAACAATCAAATATATTGCATTAAGTAAAAGTCAATTTGTGACATATCCCAACACCAATCATGTGCTTCTATTTAATCATGTCTTCCAAATCCTTCTCCACAGGTGCTCAGGAAATAGATGGCAACTCACCAGAGGTGTTTGACCCCTTAATTACAGAAGGTAAATAGTCAAATTATGGTGTACAAGTAAGTGCCTGTATCCCGGCACTGGAGAAATACAGCATTGGCAGATGGGCCTGTCAATGGGACATCGGCGTGCAATCCACGCCTCGCTCTCAATGCTGGGCCTGGTGGATAGTCACACGGGACCCGAAAGTGACGAATCTCCCTTGTCCCATTGACAGGCTCCTCTGCACATGCTGTATTTCTGCAGCGCCAGGATACAGGCACTGTTACATGTGAGTGCAAACTTGTTTTTATGATTTTAAACGATTAATAAATCTACTACACTATGAGCTACTTCTTTATGCCTCCTGTGGAGTTTACTTGTACACCATAATCTGACCTGAGGGATCACCTTTGGTGAGTTGCCATTTATTGTTGGAGCAATATGTGATGCACAGGTCACCTTATACAGTTTGTGAGCGGCAATTTCCTTATATATTTGACGTTTATGAACTAAAGGTGGACCATTTACATTTTTAAAGGGGGCAGCTACACAATTTTCACTGCACATATAATGATTTAAATTTTTCAGAGGGCACCATAATTTGTTTCAAAATCACTGTTCTGTAGCCCCGTACCCCCAGTATCTATCTATTGCTAATTAAGTGCAGTTTTTTATTTTGTTTATTTAATTTTAGCAAAACCTTTTAGATATAAAATAGACACAATCTAAGTAATTATTCTTGCCTTTCTTACTGAAAAAAAGAAAAACAATCATGGGGTAAAAATGATAGCTATGTAACCTCAACTGTATAAGAGTAGGGGTAAAAAGACTGATGTTTAGGGTCATGCACAACTCAATGATGAGAGCACCTAGGAGGACAATATATGTAATGGTGCATAGCCATGTGCTTAATTTATTTCTGTAATATATTCACAATCAATATGTACCACGAAAAACAAGATTTTACGATCATATTAACTTCACAATATAGCAGAGGAAAAGAATGAGCAGCCATTGTGTTTTCTTGATATTGTATTATATTGACTGGTAGTATATATAATTGATTACCAGTTTAATTAGCAATGGCATTTTGTGAACATTTCATAGACACTAGTTGGCAATTAAAATACTTACAGAAGAAAACAACAGTTTGGCACTATATTAAAAGTAATTTATTATTAAAAAGCATAGTGAACTGCCAAGCAATGCTGTTCAGTCTTGAGAATCTACTGTAGTGTTGCATATTGGAAATGTACTTGTCTGAAGAATTATATGATGGAAAACAAGATAGCAATAAAATGTGTCCTCTAGATCCAAGGTCTTTTTTAAAATTAGATAAAGGTGTATTGAGATGTCAAAAATTTGTACAACTAGACATTAAAAGTGCATACCAATATGGTAATTCACGTCACGGGAATGCTTTAAGAGCCCTTTAGAGCCGTATCTAAGGCCGTGCACAACCAGGACACTAGGGCTACCATAACAAAGCCAGTAGACAAGCATTAAACATTTGAATTGCAAGGGCATACAAATTTCAGTCATAGTATTACCATCTAGATTAAACATATCCATTTTTGTGATATCATATTTCACAACAATAACCTGTCCATTACTAAATCGGCTGTGGCCAAACCAGGAGAAGCCAACCAGATACCCCATACCTTCAAGGACCTTACTTTAATGACACAAATATAAGAAGAATAGAAAGAGAAAAAAAGGAATTTAATATATTAATGACAAGAGAAACGCCAGTATGTATACTAGAATTATCAAAAACAATGACAATAAAAACCTTGGCAGATGCTCAACCTCTACTTACACAATATAACAATATAATCCATCCAAGACCTCTACTGCCTACATAAGAGACCCAGGGGACAGCTCAACATGTATAAAATCATAGTTTTGTTATTGTATCAAAACATACAAGCACAACATAAATACCATATACAAAGATAAAATCATAACTGGTCAATTATAAAAGCCAACGGCTGTGAAAAAAAAATTACAATGCACACCATAGGAATAAATTATAGATTCTAATAGGGTGTAATGCCCTA
The DNA here is from genome assembly GCA_018402905.1 of Glandirana rugosa. Lineage (NCBI taxonomy): Eukaryota > Metazoa > Chordata > Amphibia > Anura > Ranidae > Glandirana > Glandirana rugosa. The sequence continues at coordinate 283,218 of BLSH010545181.1, read as the reverse complement.
AATCCATAATAACATTCCACATGGATTGAACTTGTGCAGTATGACTCCAAACTGTAGTTAAGCAGGGAACAGACCACTCATAGAACACCTGGGCATTGTACTCTCATTGAGATAACAGGCCAGTCCCAAACAGAGGCCTCATTGGTACTTCTTATTAGTCCCAAGAGCACTGTGTTATATACATATAAATAATGCTGGAAGACTCCAAGGGCAGAACAGTGCCTTTCAATCGCCTGGGTATACCATAGTGTATGTGTAAAGTATTGTATTCTTTCACAGTTAGCAACTCTAAACCCTCCTAGCAAGAATATATACAAGAATCATGCAGAACTTCAAAACTGGATAATTTGTAGTTTCCCAAATAGGGGGACACCAGCTAGCATATGGAAGTCACTTGCACTAATAAGCCCAGCAGACTAAAAAAATACTTAGCCACACACTTTGGTCATGATAGGTCCAGTCCATCCCATAGGATCTCAATTCCTTGGAGTCATATGTATAGAATATACTTGGTCTAATCCATGTACATTGGGGAGAGCCACCTCAGATGCTGGAAATAAAGGGGAAACAAGGATGGAAACCTGACCAATTTTGCCAGTCATGCCGGGTGCATCAGAGTCATTTTTTTATTAATACTATGATTTTATATATGTTGAGCTGTCCCCCGAGTCTCTTCTCTAGGCAGTTGAGGTCTTGGATGGGTTATATTATTATATTGTGTAATCAGAGGTTGAGCCTCAGCCATGATTTTATTGTCCTTGTTTTTGATATACTATCATAGGCACACACCATTGATGATATCCTTTTATCTATTTTTAATCCTTAGCTTTTTATAAACTATTTGAGGCAGAATGATGGTAGTTTATATAAAGAGCTACAATTTAACACCGTGCCATGCTGCTTTATTAACCAATAAGTATCCAGAAATGGACAGAGCAGGTAAAAAATAGCTCAAATTGATGTAGTGCTTGGTGATGTCCTTTTGCTTTCCATCTGGATTTACCATTATATATGCCAGATTGCTTGACCAATTTTTAATACCAAAAGTACTACTCTTTTACAAAATAGATAATAAAAATACAAATAAAAAATAATGAGGTGATTGGTAGCCATATTAGTGCTTTTGAAACAAAAACAACTTGTGATGCTTTCTTTTATTTGCACTAACATCCAAATTTTCAGAACACGTTTTCAGGGTGTACCCCCTTCTTCAACACGCAAGCAGTAATGATACACAAAGTTTTAGCAGAATGTTAATAAGACAATCTCTGAGGGGAAATTATCAGAAGGTGAAGAAGGTGAAAAAAATTAAAAGAATTTTACTCTTTGATCAACATGTTTCACCCATCAATCAAACTAAAAATGGACTATTCAAGCACACATGGACACCCCAGTATACAAGCTATACACCTCAAAACATAGGAAACCCACTAACAGATGCCACTATCTCCACAGTTACAGCTTCATTCCCTAACACACCAAATTGGCTATCACACATAGCCAGACCATCAGATACCACTGAATATGCTATGAACCAAAAGAAATAAATAAACATAATACTAGTAGACTCATTTCATAGAAAAAGATACTATGAGAAAACCATCAATGCAAGCATAAGCACAGCCCTGAAAATCCCAAGAGAAAATCTCTTACAATACAAAGAGAAAAAACATATAACCTTGTACCTCTAGTGACCACATACAAATCAACACTAGAAGGGTTAAGAAAGATAATCAAAGATTTGCAACCCTTCATAACAGAGGATGGAATGCTGAAATAAATATTGCAACAACCCCCAAGGCTGGCTTTTAGGCAATGACTGAAACTCAGACATAAACAAATCAGCAAGAATCTTCATTCTGATTATGAAATCACAAATAAAGGTACCAAACCTTGCAACAAAAAAGATGCAGATGATGCATCCAAATCAATCCATTAAAAAGTGCTACACACACAAAAGGAACCTTCAATATTATAGGATCATACAGCTGTACCTCCTGCATTGCTTTAACTGACAATTGTGCATCGTGCGGCATTGTACCTAAACGAAATTGACCTCCTTTTTGCCCACAAATAGAGCTTTCTTTTGATGGTATTTGATCACCTATGCGTCACTTATGATCACCGCTATAAACAAACAAAGAGCGACAATTTTGCAAAAAACCCAATATTTCTTACTTTTTGCTAAAATACATATACAAAAAAATATAAAAAAAACAAATTTACTCATCAGTTTTTGCCGATATATATACTTCCTCATATTTTTGGTAAACTCTAAAACCTATTAACACTAGGGGTGATCAAAGAGTTAAGTGTGTTCCCTGGATAGTGTTTCTAACTGTGTGGGGGTTGGGCTGACTGGGGGAGGAGAGTGATTGCCGCTCCCATATACAGAAAGCATACAATCACACTCCTTCTCCCCTGTCAGAACGCAAATCTGTGTTTATACACAGGGATCCCCGTTCTGTCACTGCGGGGGAGCGATCACGGGTTTCCAAAAAAGTGTCAAAAGTGTCAGGTGACCAATTTGTCCGCCACAGTGTCACAGTCGCGCTAAAAATTGCTGATCGCTGCCATTACTAATAAAAGATAAAAATAAAAATGTAAATAAAAATATCCCATAGTTTGTAGACACTATAACATTTGTGCAAACCAATCAATATACGCTTATTGGAATTTTTTATCAAAAATATGTAGGAGAATATATTGGCCTAAATTGATGAAGAAATTTGATTTTTTACATTTTTTATTGGATGTTTTATAGCAGAAAGTAAAAAAAAATTGGGTTTTTTTATTTCAAAGTTGTTGGTCTTTTTTTGTTTATAGCACATAAAATAAAAACTGCAGAGGTGATCAAATACCACCAAAAGAAAGCTATATTTATGGGAAAGAAAGGACATGAATTTTATTTGGGTACATCATTGCATGACCACGCAATTGTCAGTTAAAATAATGCAGTGCCACATCGCAAAAAATGGCCAGGTCATTAAGGGGGTATATCCTTCCGGGGCTGAAATGGTTAACCAATTCAGCCGCGGAAGGATTTCCCCCTTTAGGACCAGAGCACTTTTTGCGATTTGGCACTGCGTTGCTTTAACTGACAATTGTGCGTCATGCGGCATTGTACCTAAATGAAATTGACCTCCTTTTTGCCCACAAATAGAGCTTTCTTTTGATGGTATTTGATCACCTATGTGTCACTTATGATCACCGCTATAAACAGTCCGCGCGCTCACTGTGTTCGGGGAAGGTCAGGAGCAGGTGCGGCGGCCTCGAGTGAAAGAACGGAGGTCCGTGTAAGTAAACACAGACCTCCGTTCTGTGAGAGGGGGAAGTGCTGTGATCACAGCCTTCCTCTACACGGAAGCTGTGATCACTTCCCTTCCCCAGCTAGGGCAGCCCCCATACAGTTAGAACACGCCCAGGGAACACAGTTAACCCTTAGAGCGCCCCCTGCAGGTTAACCCCTTCACTGCCAATGGCATTTACACAGTAATCAGTGCATTTTTATAGCACTGATCGCTGTATAAATGCCAATGGTCCCAAAAAAGTGTCAAAATGGTTCGACATGTCCGCCCCAATATCGCAGTACTGCTAAAAATCGCAGATCGCCGCCATTACTAATAAAAAATAAAAAAAATAAAAACCCCAAAAATGAATTCTCATCATCCGTAAACGCGGCCACTTTTGCGCAAACCAATCAATAAACGCAGATTGCGATTTTTTTTATCGCAAATATGAGGAAGAATATAAATCGGCCAAAAACGGTGAAAAAAAATGTTTTTTTATATTTTTTTTTCGATTTGTATTTTAGCAAAAAGTAAGAAATTAGATTTTTTTTGCAAAATTGACGCTCTTCTTTTGTTTATAGCGGCGATCAGAAATGACGCAGAGATGATCAAATACCACCAAAAGAAAGCTCTGTTTGTTGGAAAAAAAGGCAAATTTTGTTTGGGTACAACGTCGCACGACCGCGCAATTGTCAGTTAAAACGACGCAGCGCCGAATCGCAAAATAGGCTCTGGTCCTAAAGTGGGAAATCCTTCCGGGGCTGAAGTGGTTAAAAAAAAAACTATATTTTTTACTTTTTGCTATAATACATACCCAAAAAAAATGTTTAAAAAAACAAATGTATTCATCAGTTTAGGCCAAAATGTATTCTACATATTTTTGGTAAATAAAATCGCAAAAAGCATTTATTGATTGGTTTGTGCAAAAGTTATCGTGTCTGTTTTGTTTGGGGGGGGGGGCTTTTTTAGATAGGGAAAGAGATTGGGAGAGTCCTCAATATCCTTCTCTTAAGCTGCACTGAGAAAAATCAATAAGTAGTGCTCTGTACAGATGAATCCTGCTCATTGACAAGCTGAAGACATAGTAGATATACAGGGGTAAAAATACTGTGCTACCAAGGAAATAAAACGGTAAGCAGCCAGCACGACAATAATAACCAGTATTGTGTATGTTAACGTGAAATCAAGTGCAGCGCTAAAAATTGCTTGTTAGCATAAACATCACAATTTAAATACATAATATAAAACGTCAATAGTAGAGTTGAGCGGACACCTGGATGTTCGGGTTCGGCAAGTTCGGCCGAACGTCATGAAAAAGTCTGGGTTCGGTACCGAACTTGACCCGAACTTGACCCCGAACCCCATTGAAGTCAATGGGGACCCGAACTTTTCGGCACAAAAATGGCTGTAAAAACGTCCTGGCAAGTGCTAGAGGGCTGCGAAAGCAGTAGGCAATGATTTTAGAACAATAATCTATCCCTTACAGCAACAGCAGGAACCTGTCCCTATAGGAGTAGGCAATGATTTTAGAACAATAATCTGTCCCTTACAGCAACAGCAGGAACCAAAGCAAAGCACGGCATTGCAGAGCAGCATGGTATAGAAGTCCAGCTATACCTAATAAGGTCTTATATAACTAGTCACCTCGGATTACTAGTATGATATGGTGGTTTGGGTACTTCAACCTGGATAGTAGCCTATCATTATATGTGAAGTGGTGGATGTTGCCTATGTAGGAAGAGGGACGCAAGTATTGATCAACGCCTGTTAAGAACGTCTGGTCTTTTGATGCTACGCGCTTATCCAGATTCATTCTGGTAGGAGTACCTAATTATCTTGTTGGTGGTGGTCATCACTGCATGCAGGTGGAAGTCACACTTTATTTATCCAGCCCTGCTGTGGACTGCACTATATATATTCACAGAGAAAAAAAAAGGAAAAATTATCATGAGTTTTAATTTTTTTACTTATGGACACCTTATGGCACTTTATTTCGCCTATTCTATTTTATAATTATGTTGAAGTTTTATATTATGTATTTAAATTGTGATGTTTATGCTAACAAGCAATTTTTAGCGCTGCACTTGATTGCATGTGAAGACATAGTAAACACAGTTTACTATGCCTCAGTTATGCAAGAACATAGCAGTGATCAGTACCTATCACTTACTGTGCTCATTCAGCAAAAAGCAAGGGGTTGGCAAGCATGAAAGACATGTTTACTGACTCCTCTTCCCACATTCTACATCCTGAAATTTGATCCAACTGTGTACCTGCAACCATTGACAGCCAGTGGAGAGGAAAAGGAGGAGATAACAATATACAGTATATACAACACACAGTACCTAAACTGCAGTGGTGTGTGAACTGGCTCTTGACTGCATTTCAACTTTCCCAGCTTGCTTTATTAAAAATGATTTGCAAAAGATTTGTGTCACAGTTTACATAGATTAGAAAAATGTAATGCAAACACCATAACTCAGATAATAAAGCTTCAATAATATAACACCATAAAATGCAATAAAACTGAATAGAGCTAGGGGATAGGGGATAGGGGGATTGACAGCTAAACAATAAGACAGGTAGATACAAGATTGAGGATCTTAGTCACATTGTGAAATAAAGTTTCATTAGAGAATATTCTTACATGTAGCTTGACATAAATAACCTTAAGTAAGGCCTTTTAGAATGTATAGAACATGTTTAAAAGTCAAAATGTCATCCACCAGGAGCAAACGATGGCTTGATATGACAAGAACACCAGAGCTTTAATGTCAAGCAGATGCATCACTGAAATATATATGAATGTAAATACACATACTCTGACCTACAGTCAACCTCACTTATTATAACAAATGGGCAGAAACTTCTTATCAAACAATGGTTTGATACTTTGACAATGGCTGAATGGAAAATTGGAGCGTATGAAACAAGCTATGGACAGGTGAGCTGTAAAGTCTGTATTATGCATTCCAATAAATCTATCCTATTTTATATTGCAGAGATATTGTGCAGTAGAGAAGAGGTAGACAGAATCTGATTTTGATTAAATGTGTTATGGTGGGCAAAAAAGAATATTTCTTGTTCACTTAGAATTCTCCCTTGACTCCATGAAATGAACTTTATAGATTCTAGGTATTTCATTGTACAATATATCAAACCAATACTCTGTCAGTGCCATAAACATGGCATATTGGTAAGTCATAAATTTTGCAAGTTTGACTTTATGCTAGTGTTACTGATGTTTATCATATACAGATAGAAGCATTTTCCCTGCTTCATTTTTTGAGCTGTACATTTTTAGGCGTTGTGTCATAGGAACTGTTTATTACTGAGATAGGGCAGAGAAAGCCTGTAAAAAGAAATAGATACCCTTCCTTAGTCTGCTGCTTTCTGCGATTTCATTCACACTGACTAAATAGACTAGTATAATGCCTTCGAGTAAATACTGTATTGCAGTCTAAAATAAATGGCTGCTGAAAACATCAAAATAAAGGCACCCTCTGCAGATGATCTGCCAAGAATGATGTTGGAAAACCCAATAGTGCCTCATATATTAAAGAAAAGATGCAATCCAAAGAAAGGGCATAAAAAAAGCAAGATGCCATTATAAATAAGAATCTTAAAGCATATTTCCACCATTACAGTCAAATTAAAGAAACCCCCACTATGGGGTTGACTTACTCAAGCTAGAGAGTGAAAAAAACGGTGCAGCTGTGCATGCTAGCCAATCAGCTTCTAACCTCAGCTTGTTCAATCAAGCTTTGACAATAAAACCTTGAAGCTGATTGGTTTCTGTGTGGAGCTGCACCAAATTTTGCACTTTCAAGCCTTAGTAAATCAACTACAATATGTGTGTTCCCATTCACACAGCTACTGTAAATAAAATTAAAAAAAATCTTAGCTTTTAGATGTTTCTAAAGAGAGGTTTCATGGTTGATTCCAAGGCCTCGTGCACACAGGATGTTTAAAAAAGCCAGCGCTGCTGCCAGGAAAAAGCAGCGTTAAACACACACTGTTAGCTGCATTTTTGAATAATGTTTATGGGCGTTTTCTGGCTTTTTTCAGTAAAAACACTCGCTATAATGTAAAAACGCCTAATAACATCAAATGCGGCTAACAGCTCGTTACAGTGTTTAGCAGAGCTTGGGGCATTTTTGGGCGGTTTTCATTTTTACAGCTCGTTTTTACTGCTCCTGGAAGCACAGGCTGTCATTTATTTCTACTGCCCCTAAACACTTATGCCTCCAAATGCCTCTGACTGTTTATAGGTGCATGGACACATAGGCTAACATGGAGGGGCATTTAGAGACAGTTAAAAAAACATCAGAAGCCCCTAACAGCAGCTGTAAAAACATCCTGTGTGCATGAGCCCTAAAAAGTGTCTTTGTCCTCACAGTATCCTTCATTAACATACAAAGCAGTACAGTACAGATAAGGTTAATTATGTTAACATTTCTCTACAGTGCTCTCCTAAACACTTCAAAGCAGGAGATCATGTAAGGATTTTTAGCCAAGCAAAAAGTACCTAAAAAGGTAGCCAATATTTTTCTAAGTGTGCTATGTTAATGGGAACATGTAGCAAAAATAAAATAGGTGTTATCCCATATTGACTGCAAAAATGGAAATACACTTTAAGGCCTTATACACACGGGCGGTTTTTGACGCCACGTTTTTTGCAGCTCTCCATGTTATTCAATGGCCCCATAAAAACGCAGATGTTTTTGAGCTGTAGAGGGCACGGTGTTAGTGAGCTGTAAATAGAACGTTAACGTCGATGCAAAACGTAGAAAAAAACACAGATTTTTCCCTGACTTCGGGCCGGATGTTTTGATTACTGTTTTTGTATACGCCCGTGTGTATGAGGCCTAAGCTGAACTCCAGGAAGATATAAAGGACACAAATGATTGCAGCTCTGCATCCATGAATACCGCATTAGGTATATGGTTTAAAAATGTGGCGTAAGTGCCAGTATTGGACTTGGTATTAGCCTCCTGCTATTCCCTGCACAGCAGAACTCCAGCTGAGAGAGGGAGAAAGAGCATAAGGAGCAGTCAGTTGTATTGCAGTGCTCATGTGCCAACAAGGAACATGCTGATAGGAAGAGGAAGCAGAGTAAGGCTCCATGCCCAATGGGTTTAACAAAACGCCAGTTCCCTTGAAAGAAAAATAATGCCCATATAGAGCCTTTTTGTACATGTTAAGGCGTGTTTAGGAATGTTAAGAGATTTTTTCTGCCAGTTTACTCCAATCATAAACACAAACCAGAAGGGTTTTTTCTGCCTCTAAAGGCTGAGCGTAAAATATGCCTGAATGTCATAATGTGCATGGACACATAGAATAATATTGAGCTGCTTCTACAGGCAAAACAAAAAACTCCTGAAGAAGCAGTGTTTTTTAAGCCGTTGTGCATGGACCCTTACAGAAAGATGAGCAAGACTTGTAAGACCAAAGCTCTTTGGGTCATACACCTCCTCTGGGTCACAGGAGTGCACTTTGTTCTGCACTTCTGTGACCCAGATTCTGACGACGGGTCCGCTGTCAGCTGACATCAGAATCAGCCCAGGCTCTGCAGGGATCCCAAGAACAATGTCCGCCCAGATGTCTGACTGGCAGCTGGCTCAGCCTCAGAGCCAGCTGCTCCCGCCCTCTCCATAGTCCAGCGCTCTAGTGCAGTGACTGACAGTCACCGCTCTGCTTAGAGTGGACCTAAGAACTGAGCAATCAGAGGTCTTTGATCACTCAGTTCTCAGTGTAGAGCCGGTGGGGGACAGCAGCAACATCGGATCAATGCTGCAGCCATCTAGGTGGGTATGAATGTTTTTTTTTTTATCCCCTCGCTTCTCTCTTTTTTTTCCCTATTTTTATTGAAAATTTCCAATTTACAAGCGTCAAACAAAAACAGAAAGGGGTAGATTTACAAAGCTTGTATCTAACCCACTACCAATGTTACCTTTTACTGCATTTGATATTATTTCTTTGTACCTAATATCATGCAGTTTTAATCACACAAACATATACAGTATGTAAATAGGTAACTATTACCAAATTATTAATTTATGGTAGAAGCATGTATAAGTAATTTGCATTTAACTGATAATATAACCAATTAATCCTTATAGAAGATCTACTATGAAATATAGAAAAATAGAAGAAAAGAGCAAAGAAAACAGAAATAAAATAAAATAAAGGAAAATCCTTTATATTAGTATTAATATAAAGTAATAGTAACAGTGGTTCATAGGTAGTATTGTGGTTCACTATGTTGGAGGCGCTTAGAATTTCAGCAGACACTAGGTGGAGAAAAATTGTTGATACTAGGAATCACATGGATGAATTCTTAGTTTGCCTAGAGAAATATTCATATTTGCTTTAATGTACCATTCAGTATAAATAAATAGTTAATGGTCTTATTATAAAAGAGAAAAATTGGTTTCTTTTACTGCCAGCCTGGCCTGTGTTGAGAGGTAGAGCTGTTTAAATCTCCGAATTAGATAGACATTAATACATCTCCAATATATGTTATTAATTTGTGTCTATAGATGTATGCCTAGAATGTTTGCCAGCTTTTAAAAAATAGATCATTTATGTAAACAGCCAATTTGAAGCCTGCGTTAGACATCTTAAAACATGTGGTTTGCTTAACTGCACTCTGTAACACTAAGGCTGGGTTCACACTATCCGACAAAAAAACGGTCCGACTTTGATCCTACTTTGCTGTGCGATTTACGGTCCTACATAGGGTCAAAGTCGGACCGTTTGTCTGTGAACAGGGATCCGACTTTGATCCCGACAATGCCAGGCACCTTGTGCTCTGGGGATCTTGAAGGGGAACTGCACGCCAAATTAAAAAAAAAATGGCATGTCCCCCTCCAAGCGCATACCAGGCCCTTTAGTCGGGTATGGGTTTTAAGGCACGGGATCCCCCCCAGAATCCATACCAGACCCTTATCCGAGCACGCAGCTTGGCAGGCCAGGAAAGGGGGTGGGGACGAGCGAGCGCCCCCCCTCCTGGACCATACAGGTCGCGTGCCCTCAACATGGGGAGTATGGGTGCTTTGGGGCGGGGGGGCTCTGCACCCCCCACCCCAAAGCACCTTGTCCCCATGTTGATGAGGACAAGGGCCTCTTCCCAACAACCCTGGCCATTGGTTGTCAGGGTCTGCAGACGGGGACTTATCAGAATCTTGAAGCCCCCTTTAACAAGGGGGCCCCCCAGATGCTGACCCCCCACCCTATGTAAATGAGTATGGGGTACAAAAAACATGTATAAAAAAAGGTCCATTTACCCATCCCCATGCTACATGGGGTATGAGTAAATGTATCCCACCCCCCAGTCGTAGACCCCCCGGGGGAACAATTTCCCCCGAAGTTCTAAGACTATTCAGGGGCAGACGTCTGGGACTGTTGGTTACCGGTCCCAACAACCCTTCTCCGGGAACAGGAGTAGTTGTACCCCTGTTCCACGAAACCCCACCCCCCACGTCTCGGGGGGGCGGGGTTTCGTGGGTATGAGGGGTACAACTCCCGTGCGCTGG
>BLSH010545181.1:255375-269973 GCA_018402905.1 Glandirana rugosa | reverse complement strand
TCTGCTGTCAGTGGGTGCCTGCTCCTTAAAGTGGTTGTAAGCCTCAGACATGAAATATGAACAAAGCATATCCCTCTATAGTGTGTACATGTCTCACTCAAGAGCACTAAGTGTCATTAATGTCTGCTTCTTCATTCCTCTATTTGCATGAATCAGTTCTGACAAATTTTCCTGACACCAAGAGAAAAAAGGTGACAGGAGGGAGATCCAGCTGATTGACAACCCCAGCTCTGTTCCTGTGTGCTGTGTGAAGGGGGTGTCCCTTTCATCCAATCAGCTGTCAGAGCTCCCATCACTGAGCTCTGGAGAGTGTTATTTCAGCTCTCTGTTCCCTTTTTTCTGACAGCTCAGACAAGCTCTATACATTCTGGACTTTGAATGGATGTAGAGAAGAGAAGACAAGACCACAGAAAAACAGGTACAACTTATATAGGAGATTTGTTTCATCTATGAGGCCAGTTACTTCACTGGGTATATGAAAGGGTTTACAACCACTTTAACAACCAATGACTCATCCCTGCTGACACCTGGGAATCCCCAGCTGATATCAGGGATGCGCCCTGGTTGTTGGGACACCGGTGGGTGTAGGCTCCTTAACAACCTGCAAAAACTAGGCAAGAAAAATGCATGTGTGTCTTTTTGGTGCATTTCCATTGAAGTCTATGGGACCATAATCATAACTGCATTGTGCCAAAGTGCAATGCTGTGCTGCATTGATGTGAACAGGCACCATAAAGAATAATGTGATTTCCATTGTCATGCAATTCTGTGTAACTCAAATCGACTCAAATCGTACTAGCGTAGCCAGACCTGACAAAGATTAATGACCCAAAAGGGACACAGTACCATTAACCAACTTTATTAAGGAGGAACTCCAGCTCCCCTCCCCCTTTTTTTCTTTGGTAATTGCTTTAAACCAGCATTAGAAGGGGTACAACATGCTGTGCTTTTTTAAGCAGATAAGAAACTGCTCAAGGAAAAAAAAGTATTATAAATTTCAATATTGACAAAGACTAAGAAAAATCAAGATCTTTACTGTGCTGCAGTTACCCTCTTGACTTTAGAAAAAAAAAACAGTCATTAAAAGTAGATTCAAAGCTAAAGGGTATGGACATCTTATGAATCAGGGCATTACACTTGCAAAAAGAAAGCTTATACAGCATCTATGGTACACAATGTACTGTATGCACTCTGTAAGGATATTCCAATGGAAATCTTCACACTGGCAATACTGTTTTTTTCTGTGAAGAATATTTATTATAAACCAAAGTCTGTACCTTACTTAAAGAAATGAGAGTGCTCCCTTAACTGCAGCCTGCAGGATTGGGCATCTGAATGCATCCTGCTGCTCCTAGCAGGGGGATTGGATAGGGCAAGAGATGGACACAGATGTACATGAATCTCTTTAAACAAGGTACTGGCCCCAATATAAGCTGCAGGCATAGGTGTGTGCAGCCTATTGCATTAGTGTGTGCACCCCGAAGCAACATACTCTCATAAATAAATGTAAAAACCTTTTTAAAATGTATGAAAACATGGATGGTGTTAGTAGAGCAGTGGATGTGTCATAGGGCAGATGTTGGTGTCAGAAGGGCAGTGGACAGTGTCAGTATTTTTTATTTTAATTATTTTATTTTTGTATTATTTTTTTACAATTTTTTTTTAAGAGCCACATTGGGGGGCTATGGTGCAATATCAGCAGGGGGAATCTGCACTGTATGGATTAGGGTGTGGCACACCACCTGCGCACGCCTATGACTGCAGGGACAGTGACAGTGAAATATTTGTTAGATATGTAAAAGGAACCCTAATATAAATACTATATTACAACATGGTAATGCTTTAAAAAACGTGTTTGCTATCTTGTTGTCTTAGGAGATTGATTTACGTAGATATCTTACAGGTCCCCATGGTTTTTAAAAAAACAGCTGACAACTAACTCCAATTGCCCTACTTAATGTTTTCCAGATAACATGGGTGCCAGGCAGTCACGCACAAATGTTATATTAGTGTATTTTTGCAAGAAATGCTTTTCCTAAATTGTACAGGACACAGGACTTATATTCATAGTTTGTATCAAGATACCTTCAGGTAATCAAACACTGGCCAAAAAATGTGCTAAGGCTGCCCACAGAGCACACAATGTAACCCCACCCACTCTGTGAAACTCCAAGTTTTTACTAGAGTCCTTAGGTAATGGACCTGTTCACATCTTGAGATGCATCTTTCCTTTTTAAACTTTAGCGCAAACATAATATATTTTCACCCAATATGGTTGGTAACTAGGTAAGCATAAAATGGATTAACATTGGTAATAACACACTTTAGCCTAAACATTGATTAACAGTAAGGACTAGGTATAAGGTTACATTTGGCATCCAGGTCTGCATTAACAGTTGCAAGGCCACCTCAAATGCAGCAGTGAGAAGTAGCAAAGTTTAACCTACCCAGTGATCGAACTATACTGCCAGAGCACATTTAACGCAGTGATGCTGGTCCTAGACTGACTGGGTATGTAATCTCCAAAAGAAAAGGAGAATGGTAGGGGAGGGGACAGGGGGACAAAAGGGACTTGCAAAAAAATTATTATGAGATGGGCAGCCCTTTGAGATGTTCTTCAGCTGGCTAATGTTAGGGCCCTTTAAGAGCCTTGGTGCACTTAACGACAGCCCCAGTTAACCTGCATGCAGGATAGTCTTAGCACAGGTGCCTCAATCCCTGCTAGCAGTATCAGCAATGGACAAGTAACACTCTTACCAGTTCCTGGGAGGCTGCAGTGACCTCTCAATGTATTATGAAGCCTTGCGAGCTGCTATGATTCCCGATTTATGGGGCTGCCAGCACTACTCACATTCTCTTGGATGTGTGCATAAACTTCAAACTATTATATATTAGTGCAGTGCTCCAACAATATAAAGTGCTATATGTGCCAAATCACACAATTCAATGTTCATAAATTTGCAATATACACCATAAAATGCAATAGTGCTAGTGATTTCCTCCAATATAGCACTTTATATTATTGGAGCACTGCACAAATATATATTCGTTTGCAGTAACCTCTCACTGTAGGAGGGGGCTCCCTCAGTCTCTCCTTGAAAGCCTTCAGTGACCAGCTGTGGGAAACAGAGGGTGAGTGGATGCTTCAGTCTCCATGCAGTAGCAGCACAGGTGCTGTAATGCGGGTGGTGCTGCGCTGCCCCTGGGTGTCCTTATTCTCAGTCTCAGGCTCAGATCGCCACTGGTATGGTCTCCTGCTGGCAGGTGAATATCCAGACAGAGGCGCTCTCTCTCTAACTCCCTCAGAACCAAGAGGACTAACTTTCCCAGGCAGTTTTTAAAAAACTGCAACTCCCAGGATTCTAAGCATTCTGCATATAAGTCTATGGGCTTGCTTTGCTTTAGCCCTCACCCTGCTGGCTGGAGGAGAATGGTGCCATAAAACATCAGTATTTCAGTTGAAGGAGAGAAAAATAAAAGGCAATGTTTCATTCTCCATATTGCAGCACCTGGCTACAAAACCATTATTATTTTTTTTAATTTATTATTTCAATTTTTTTCCTCTGACACTACTATCAAAATCTGATTGCTTACTGCCCCTGGCTATCTGGCAGTTTTTTGAGTGGTTACCCTTGGTGTGTGCCTTGGGGACTGTAGCCAGACTCCACTAACTGAGGCTAGCCTTTAATGTTTGCTTTGAATACTGGATTCTGTGTTAAAGCGGTTATATTCCCACAAAAAAAAAAAAACAACTGTAAGGCAAAAGCATATGCACCGCAAACTAGCTCATTATGATATACTTACCTCAGAACGAAACTCCCACAGGGCCACTCGGTCCCCGCAGAGGGAGCTGACATCTTCCTTCAGGGGGTTCCTTTCGGGTTTGTGACTCCGGCACTGTGAATGGCTGGAGATGCGAGATGTCACTCCCGTGCATGCGCGCGGGAGCCCGTCTTTCCGGCAGGGTCCGGCGCTATATGCCCGACCTTCGCCGCGACTTCACTGCGCATGTGCTGCTGACGTCAGTGGCTGCATGCAAGGTGAATATCTCCTAAACTGTGCAGTTTTAGGAGATATTCATTTTACCTACAGGTAAGCCTTATTATAGGCTTACCTGTAGGTAAAAATCACTAAAATGGGGATACAACCGCTTTAAACACTTACCTTGTCATGTAGTACATGTGAATAGCTGCATGCAGCTATACAGGCCCAGGTTCGGGAAATATTTAAGTTTCCCTCTTCAGGGTAACCTCCCCATGATGGGAAAATCTTGGATCCTTGGCAAGCCCAGCATTATGCATAAAGTAAGACAGGGGTTCCTTGTATCATACCACCAGTTCCTGGCTTTTAATAATACTATCAGCAGTGCATAGCACACTATTCAGTTTTATAAGCAGTGGAACTGGATGTCATTCACTTTATTGTGGTAACTCCTGCTACTTTTTCATTTCTTGGTTCTGGCAATTTAAAATTGGCAGTTTTTCCTTCTGCTATCTAGACTTAGTCTCAGGAGGATAGGGTAATGGTATCATGTCTCGCAGATTATGTTTTTCCATCTGCCTTTTCCACAGAAAACCAGTGGCGTACCAACATGGGGGGGGGGAGGTCCGCTTTGGATGCCACACATTGGGGGGTGTCAGCAGGGTCGCTGGTAGATCGGCAGCCCTCCCACACTGGATGGATCTGTCATCTCAGCAGGGGGGCCTGGAGGTAGAGTGGGCGGGGACTCCCAAAGCCTGTCCACCAATAAGCTAATCACCCTACTGTGCAGCTATTTAGAAAAATACTTCTCTGGGCCTCCTGTGTTCGGCGGGGATGGGGGACAGACAGTAGACTAGATCATCACTTTCAGCTTTAGGCTTATTAATCTGCAGCAGCATGCTACACAGTTGAAGGCTGGCCTCTTCAATATCAGTACACTGGAGCCGGAAGCACTACTGCGGATTAATCGCCTAAAGCCGAAAGTGATGAAATAGTGTCCCCCGGCCCCCGCCAAACACAGAGGGCCCAGAGAAGTGTTTTTTTCTAAATAGCTGCACTGTGGGGTGATTACATTATTGGTGGACAGGATTTGGGAGTCCCTGTCACCTCTACCTCCCCCAGTTTACTGCAGCCCTAGTTGCCCAGCTCTGTGGTGCCCAGGATGAAGGGAGAGGAGCAAATGTACCAGCAGTGCACAGCTGATCTCTGGCTCCCAGCTTCAGAGGAACCACCTGTAGGACAAGCACTGCACCTGGGACCCAGGTAGAAGAAGCTGCACAGACCAGGTGGGGGGTGGGGGTGGACTAAAAATGCTGCATTTGATCTCTTGGGTAATACCAAGCAAGTTTGGAGTGACACATCTGAGGGGGTCTCCCTGCTGCCCCCCCATTGCTGGGCACTGGTGAGGATGCATTGATGGGCACTGAAGAGGCTGCATTGATGGACACTGGTGAGGCTGCATTGATGGACACTGTGAGGCTGCATTGATGGGTACTGGTGAGGCTGCACTGAAGGGCACTGGTGAGGCTGCACTGATGGGCACTGGTGAGGCTGAACTGATGGGCACTTATGAGGCTGCGCTGATGGGCACTGGTGAGGCTGCATTGATGGGCACTGATGAGGCTGTGCTGATGGGCACTGGTGAGGCTGCACTGATGAGGCTGCATTGATGGGCACTGGTGAGGGTGCTCTAGTGTTACCCTCAGGAGATTAAACCACAGTGAGTCACTTTTCAGAGGCTGTTTGACAGGTGACAAGGAATCATTATATTGCCTCCTCACCATCTGATTTAATCCCTAAAAACCTGCACCACCTTGCTGCTAATGCGTTCATTTTTGGGGGGGTGGGGATGCCGGGGGGTGCCAGATATAGGATCCCCGGTTGCCAATTGCTCTAGGTACACCGATGCAGAGAATGCACACAACTTTACACCAGCTGTCATCTTCTTCAGACACAGGGACAAGAAAATGGTCAGTGCCTGGGTTATAGCATCTCCTATATCCAGAAACGCATCCAGACCCCATCCAATCTAAACTCCATTCCATCCCCTCGTTTTTCAATAGTGCAACACAGGTGCAAGAGAGCTGGGATAAAAGGGTTAAATAGGATGCCTTCTGCAAACGGCCTACAGAACACTTAAACTACCAACTGTTTCCTTGCTCTGGAGCAATGTCCCATTATGACACCACTCATATTTTCTGACTCTGGCTCCCTTCCGAGATAGGCACTATATCTGAATTCTCTGAAAACTCTCAGAACTTCTAGAAACATAGGTTTCTCAAGGCCAGAAATACTACATATCCTCTATTCCCCTTGACCCCGATCCTCCTTTCCTTATATATATATAATGTAATGGAAGGAAGTATTGAGGGCCCTGATTTGATAGAAGAGGTTGCAGATCACTTCCTTTATTCCACATTTTATGTGTTACAAGCTGTGGCTTCTGCCAAATGTTTTCATATGTGGACACACTAATTGATGCACTAGTCTCCATAGCCTAAGAAAGCCCTTAAACTGGCCAGAAAGTTTTTTCCGATAAATTTAGATATTGATTGTGAACTTGAAGGACTGGTCCAGTCCTGAAAGGGTATTCACTCCCCCTAAGCTTTTTGCTGAAATGTATCCTACGCAAAAAGAATTTAAAAAGAAATATACTGTTCAGGTAGTGGATCCTGCTATTATTGTTTTCAATAAACACAGTTCCTATTAAGGATTCTCAAGGGGTCATACCAGCTCCTTCAGAAGGTTTCAAGATTTCTATTTAAACATATTCATAGTCCCAAAACCAAATGAGGGCATCCACCCAATACTAGACTTAAAATCTCTAAACTGATTTCTTTGTGTGCCCAAATCCCTGATGGAATCAATATAATCTGTTATTGATTCTCTATGACAAGGGAAATTTCTAGCATCATTAGACATACAAGATGCCTATCTACATATCCCTCTCCTACCTCAAGATCAATGCTTTCTGTGCTTTGCTGTGGGACACAAGAATTTTCAATGCATTTCAATCTATTTTTTGTATCATTAACAATCAGGATCTCCTCTACACCCTCTGTTTACAAAAGTGCTTTTACTGTTTCTGGCTCATCTATGAACCCAAGGCCTTCATGTTACAGGTTACCTGGACAACTTCCTACTGAAGGACTTCTCAGCCCCAATGTTTACCACAACATCCAGGGCTGAATCCATGATTCATCTCCTTCAAACTTTTGGCTGGATAATCAAAATTCCAAAGTCTGCTCTCCAGCCCATCTGGAGTACCTGGGTTTAATTTTGGACACAGCCCAAGCCTGAATTTTGCTTCCCCAAGAGTAGGTTGCTTCCCAAAGGCCTCGCACAAGAATCCTTTCGTCAAAATGGCACCTCTAAGTTCACTTCTGCATGAGGATTCTAAGCCTGATGGTAGCATCCTTCGTGGCAGTCCCCTATCTATGTTAAGGGAAATATGATACAGCAAGCCTATTAAAATGTGAAAATTACACCAAAAGTTTAATCAAGGTAAACATTACTATATTTCACAATACAATCCATTTAAATGTATGTATCATTTTCTTGTCAACAGTCACTACAATGAACAAAATCAGTACAGCAACACATACAGTATAGAATATGAAATTAATATCAAAGTTTTTTCAGGAGGTTGGAATAAAACCATGAATTGAAGACCTTGCATCATATGTATATAATATCATTCTATGCACTTATCAAGGTATTTTAAGCAGGCATAGTTTTCTGTGTCATTACAGAATGTATTAAAAGCCTAACTGAAGTTAAAGTAGGCAAAAAATATGAAAAATTAAAGAAAATAAATGTTTTTCTTTAACTCCCTTCTTTTTTTGTTTGTGTTATATTTTGAAGGATAAAGAACCAATGTTGATATCACGGTTGTAGTTATAACAGCAATTATGTGTATTGTACTACGTGGAGCGATCCATTGTTAGAATTTGATATTTGAAAGTGTGTGTACTACAACTGTGTAATCTTTCTTTTTGCATATAAAATGATAACACAATTAAATTAAATTACAAAAAAAAAATAATATTGAGTGCAAAAAAGCTTAAATTGAAATGCTATGAGATGTTGTAAGCATTTTGTTGCATCCCAACGCTAGACCAAAATTTAGGGAAAAGGCAGCAGGCTGCAGAGAAAATTTTCTGCTCTCTGTATGACAAAAGTGGTTTTATTATCACAGTCCAACTCTCTGTCTCATTACCAACATGGCACTGCATTAGCAATCCTTGTTGAGGAGAACAAGCATTTCTGAGCACAGTTGCTGTATTAGTGAGAGCATGCAAGGGAAAGTGACAGTGCATTTGTAAAGGCCATGTTCTGCAGTTATGCTCATTCTACCAGTAAGTCCTTTCAGATCCTGTGCCTGTTGCAGCCAGTACTGAAATCCAAAGTTTAAGTTTGTGTCAGATGAAAAAGATAGGGATGATGTCACTTCCCTTATCATATGACAATGTGCACACCCAAATAATGGCTGCTAGACCCAAACACTGTTACAAGAAAGGAAATTAATCACTCCCCTATACCAGGAAGCACTGGAAATTGTCATTGTTAGGAATGAAATTCAGGTTCAGGTTGGATCTGGGTACGAGGCAAACCCAGGTTGTTTGCTGTTTATGGACCCACCAAACCTTTGTGACCATTTGCAGGCTACTGTAATATAAACTCAGCACCAGGATAGCAGTTGATGTCATTGACCAAAAATGGTCATGACCATTTATGGTCAGTGACACTATCTAAGATTCCTGATGCCATGTTGACATTACCTCAAGGGACCTACCATGTAGCGACAGGAGTGTGATAGGATAACATCAACAGACATCAGGACATCATGATTAATGAAGATTTATATCACTGGACGTTGGGATTAATGATTGAGTTACATCGCTGGATGATGTGATAAATGATGCATTTACATCAGGGAACATTGGTGTTTTTTTTTTAATTGTGCTTTTCTGTATTGTTAGTAAAGGACTTTTTCTAAGATGTTGATGAGTATATTTACATTTTACTTTTTCTGGGAATGTTTAAGGTGTACTAATCTTAAGACAATAACAACTGAAAGATGGCAAAAATCATGCATATTTATGGGATCTCAGTAAGGGCCGAGGTAAGCATTTTTGCTAGTTAAAATGAAGCCTTTCTTGTTAATTTACTTTAGTGTTTAGAATAATTGTATTACCCTACTTCTTTTGCACTTAAAGTTACAGACACCTGGAAATTCTGATGTACAATTTTCCTAATGTAACTTTAGATCAGTTGCTTCTTTAGGGATCGCAGGCTTCCAAGGGATAGAACAGCAGTACTCATACCCACACCATTTTACCTCTATACTTTTCTGACTGCTAAGATAATGGTGTGTTTTTCCCAAAACATACAACTGTGTACATTTGCTAAAATAATTAATTATTATCCCATTTGCAGTAGTAGTGGTCATTTGTTGCCACATGTGACCCACATAAGGAAGATAGGTGCTAGTTGGATTTTCAAGTATTTTTCAGCACTTGCAGCCTTTGAAAAGAAACATAATATTGTCTTGGAGAGCCATGCTGATTATACTTTATTTTTTGTGGATTTTTTTCTTTCACAGATACACCTTAAAAAGAATGAACACATTGAGATGATAATGAGGTTCTGGGAATGGGATGTCATACTCAAAATTCATATTCAGCAATCAAATTATCAGACTGAACAGTCTTCCCAGAGACACAAAAGGGGAGATTTACTAAAACTTGAGCACTCAGAATATGGTGCAGCTGTGCATGGCAACCAATCAGCTCTAACTTCAACTTGCTCGATTAAGCTTTCACAAAACCTGCAAGTTGAATGGCTTCTATGCAGAGCTGCACCAAATTTTACACACTCCATTGTTAGTAAATCCACCTCAAACTTGGCAATCATAAATTATGGTTAGTTAGTTAGAATCTGTAAACCTTATAAAAGAATCATTACGCACGCCTTGGTCTGATATTTTGTGAATGGCTAACTGGCATTGTTAAATCAATTAATAGGTATCTGGCAAGCCAGAACACGAATAGCTTGTAAATTGGCATGTCATTAAACCTCTAGCACAGGTTGTAATTTATATTGTAAAGCCATTCAGGAACAATCTATTATGACAGTCTTGGCTTGATTTACTAACACTGGAGAATGCAAAAGCTGGTGCGGCTGTGCATGGTAGCCAATCAGCTTCTAATTTCAGCTTGTTCAATTAACTTTTAACAAAAAAAAAAAAAAATGGAAGCTGATTGGTTTCTATGCAGAGGTGCACCAGCATTTTGCACTATACAGTTTTAGTAAATCAACCCTTTTGAGTCAGTTGACCTGAATGTGTCCTTTTCATATGATTCAGCTCTCCAAGGGCAGTCATAATTCATAACTCCTGGTATGATAACATTACAATAATAAAAAGTGTTTACACAAATGCACAAGAGAATGATCATCACTTTGATATCAAACCTGTGTGGGCAATATTATACAGAAAAAGAATTACTTGCATCAAATGTCCAAAAATTCCATACATCTACAAGCATAGTCTCTATCAAAAGGTAAATTCATGCTGGATGATAATGTATTGGCCATTATATTGTAGCATGTAATCATAGGAAAATATAGCTAAAATTAGAAACCTGACATTGAGGGAGGGTTTGTTGGAATTTACAATACACGCCAACCCTCCTTTTCCACACTCCCTCAGAGCCTTCTATTGCAATAGATCAGGTTATTTTTTGCAAAGGCTCTTATCAGAGGCTGTTGCAATTTCTGCTTGAGAGCTCTCATTCTTCTACTGAAACTACACAAAAAGGCTAATCTGTCCACATATGCTTAAAGAGGAGCTCCCTAAAAAAAAAAAAAAAATCAGCAGCTAAAAATATAAGGACACTTACCTGTCCAGGGATCCAGCGATGTCGGCACCCGAGCCATTTTTTTAATTGGCTTTGGGTGCAGGTGTCAGACATCTTAGGTAAGGGAAATTGGCAGTGAAGCTTTCCAGCTTCACAGCCAGTTTCCTACTGTGTTTACTGAGTCGTGCTGCCCTTTCTGAATGGTCCCACAGTCTTCTGGGACCTGTGTTTGTCCCAGAAGGCTGTGGGGGGGAAGGAGCCAGACATCATCGTAGATCGCTGCAGCAATATGAGCAGGAAGTAGGAGTGGGTACCTTTCAAAACCAGGTACCCGCTCCCCCCTAA
This sequence comes from Glandirana rugosa, assembly GCA_018402905.1. Lineage (NCBI taxonomy): Eukaryota > Metazoa > Chordata > Amphibia > Anura > Ranidae > Glandirana > Glandirana rugosa. The sequence goes on along the minus strand of BLSH010545181.1, from coordinate 258,787 downwards.
AAAGTGTAAAATGTGGAAGGGGAAGGGGGGAGGTTGCAAATAAGTGGAGCTTCACCTTTTTGGGTGGAGCTTCACTTTAAACACCAACCCTCATAAGCACAGCACTACAAATCAATACTTCTATACATCATTAAGTGTAAACACTACCATTCATGTCTAAAAATATTGTAACAATATTATACCAATGAATAAAGTGTCATAAATATGTGTGCATCAAAAACAAGATCAAACACAAAATAACAATATCATCAATTAAATATCAACAACACAAAGTCTTGGGGTCCAAAGTCAAATAATTGTGTCCATTTATAAAACTCCCATAAATAGTTCCGTGCATAGTGTTTGAAAAACTTGTGTGAAACATCCAAAGCTGCATCCAGAGGAACTTCAGTTAACATTTGTCTCCCACAGTGATCCCTTCACCACACTTCTGGAATCTCACTCACCAAAGGTATATGTCCATCCTTTCACAGATTAGGCAAAAACAGATTGTATTTCTTATCCTCCATGGGGGTTTAACTGAATCAGTGTTCACAAATGTAATCTTCCACTGCTACTATACCTCAGCAGGCTCATGCAGTATGAATGGGTGGGTAGATTAAAAAAGACTACTATAGTGTAGTCCCCCTGATAATATTTTATTAAAACATGCTTAAAATATAATATTAGGGGCAGCTAACTTGTGTGTGGAAAGGGTTAAAGTGGTAGTAAACCCTCCTATCATTATCAGCTAATGAAGCTGCCATCTCGCCTCTGTTTAATCTATAACTACCATGATGCTGCACATGTGCTCAGCCATGACACCAGCCATTGGATGGTTTGACAGTTTGGCTTAGAGCACAACCAATGGGTGTGTTACATTTCTAGCACATGTCAGAAATGTAACTGGCTTTTAAACTGTTAAATGGATGTGTTTACTACTGCTTTAACTGTGGCATTAACTGATCCTAGTGCCAATTGCTCTCATTCTGCTGTCTCTTAGACTGTTGTCATGTGAGCAGGGTGAGGCCAAGAGTACCATCATCAAATTGTCCTTTTTACTGGCCCTGGAAAATGCATATCTGTCTTGTAAAATTGGCCTGCAGTAAATCTTGCAAAATATCATAAACTTTAATGCAATAACTTCTGAGTAAGTAAAGGTAGACGGGTTTGTTCTATGCTAATATTTTCTTTGTTTCACTTGTTTTTGCTTTCTATTATTTGCATTAAGATTAATATCTGTGAAATATTGAGATCTGGCAATCAGCACAACAAAACAGCAACAAAAAGCCATTACATCTAAATTAATAGGTCACAAATATGTGGGTAGATCTAAAGGTAACAGTTTGTTACTGGTATCACATACAGTATGCATTTGTATGTATGCTTTATTACAAATTCAATCATTCTATAAGCTTATACCAAGCAGATAAAATATATGGATAATATAACTACCAAATTAATGCATAGTTTAGGGGTGAATCATAAATCATGATTTGCAAATTCAATTTAAATCTCATATCTTTTTTATTTAATCAACCTAAAGTACCTCTTTCCATATGCCTTCTCTTCCTACACAGTGTCTAAACGCCTACCATAGAGTGAAAAATAAATCTGTCAAGTAGTACATGTTCTGTTGTAAAGGGAATTTGGAAGGATAATTTTACATGCTTTATTTTGTCATTGTGTTTATTCTTGAAGTGTATTCTGCAAGTTCTAAATTGCTTATCTTCATGTTCTAGAACCTTTATATAGGTCTGCAATAACACTGCTATCATCAAATTTTTACTATGTGGATTATCTTTCAAAATAAAAGTAATGCTGTGAGCTATAAGTACTCACTGCCAGTTAAATATTATCTTAATATGTTTCTCCTTGTTTTATTAATGTGTATATTGGAGCAATATAAGGAGAAAAAAATAATATTACACCCTACTGTTTTAACAGTCTATATAAAATGTGTTTTAAGCTTCTAAGTTTAGTGTGCTTCATACCGTTTCATGATGAAGTACACACACTGTTCTGCCAGCAATTTGTAACAGATGGTCACATATTTTGCAAAGATCAGGGCAAGTATTATAACAAAAATCAACAATCATGGTTTTTGCATCAAACAGATGCAATCAAAGTGGCAGAAGTTAACTCCCATATTCAAGGAAAGAATGTGGATGTTATAGGTAAGGAAACTCCTAAAACGCTTCCATAAAAATATGGAATATATGGCACATATGAGATCAGCTACCACCTGGTGAAATCTAAAAAAGTCCTAAGGAAGTCAGGCTTTTTTTTCTCAGAGAATAGGTGCTCACCCCACCCCCCAGATCACGCCCAGCTCTGCCCCTATCCACCTCCTAGCACTGTCTCATCATCCTTTTTCTACCTCCTAGGACAGACACAGCTGCATGCCAAAATTTGACAACTATGCAAGAGTGGTTGCACAGCCTTGAATGCAGACTGTGTGTGTTCAGAGCCATGCAGCAACTCCTACGCAGCTGTGACATTTTGACATGCAGTTGTGTCCCTGCAGCACTGCTTAATCAGCCACCATCCTTAAAGTGGAATTCCTGCCTAGTCATAACTATTCTTAAAAATGTCCCCTCCTCCCTCCTGCTATCTACCCTATGTAAAAAAGATCTGTATACTTACCTTTTCTGAATCCAGTCCACTCTTCCAGTCCATTCTGGTCACATGACACAGCAGCTCCGGTTCCCCTGTAATGGAGCATTCAACAACAGCTTGGAATTCCAGGCGCTCTCATAGCCAAACCGTTGTAGGCATTCCCTCCTCTCCCCTGAAGCTGACCACTCACTGACACATGGGAGCGAGAGCTGTGGGATTATGTGACCAGACCAGAGTGGGCTAAAAAAAGATAAGTATACAGATCTTTTTTACACAGGAAGAGGGGGGAGGGGACATTTTTGAGAATAGTTATGGTTAGGCAAGAATTACACTTTAAGAAGAATTGAAAGAAGATACCAACCACCCAGTGTCCCAGCTTCCTGCCTACAATTAGAGTTGAGCGAACACCTGGAAGTTCGGGTTCTGCTGGTCCGTCCGAACTTCGGGACAAAGTCCGGGTCCGGGTCCGGACGGAACCCGAACGATCGCACGGGGTAACTAAAGTTACCCCAAGCAACAGGCACGCTAGCAAGCCCAAGGCAGGCCTGGGCCTGGGCCTGAAACAGGGCTTCAAGCCTGCCTGGTCGTCTTGGGCTTGAAGGTCCACAAGCGAGTTGAGATTAACATCCGTCCTTCGACCCTGTGACCCACCAACCATAGAAGAAAGTTAAGAAGAATTTCACATTAAGAACGGATTGGTATTGATAAGAGTTTTTACAGGGGAGGGGGGAGAAGGACACATTTTTTCTAGACATATGAATAGAAAAAAATCGGGTGAGACCAGACCAGTGTATTAGGGTGTCGAGAGCGAGGG
>BLSH010545181.1:223052-240937 GCA_018402905.1 Glandirana rugosa | reverse complement strand
ATGTGCACTGATTAGCGGCTATAATAAAAGTGACACAGACTAAACAGATGTGTGAAGAACAGATGTGCACTTATTCACGGTTTCATTTAAAGTGACACACAGACTTTAAAGAATTTTGCAGAACAGATGTGCACTTATTCACGGTTTCATTTAAAGTGACACACAGACTTTAAATAATTTTGCAGAACAGATGTGCACTTATTCCCGGTTTCATTTAATGTGACACACACATTTTGCAGAACAGTGATATGGGTTCTCCCGGCTTATTTATACTTTTTTGACACAGTTTGAAGATGATTTTAGAACAGTTCTATGGCCTCTAATGTTAATTAATACTTTTCAGACCCAGTTTGAAGATGATCCCCATTCACTTCCATTTTTGCTTTTTTATGTTTTTATTTTTTTAAAAATATTTAAAGTTATTACCCTGTCCCCATTTCTTTGTAGGGCACTTGTCCCACCCTTACCTCCATTTTCCCACCCTTACCTCCATTTTCCTTCCTTTTGCAGACCTCTAGGACCTTCCTGGACTTTTTTACAGCATTTTTAAGAATTTTCATTAAAATTACCAGAACCCCGGACCCGAACCCGGACTTTTTTGACACCCCAAAGATCGGTACGGACCCGAACTTTACAGTCCGGGTTCGCTCAACTCTAGTTGTGAGGTGTTACACCCAAACGAAATTGATGCCATTTTTTTTCTTCAAATAGAGCTTTCTTTTGGTGGTATTTGATCCCCTCTGCGTCACTTTTGATCACTTATTAACAAAAAATGTGTGACAATTTTGAAAAAAAAACCTTTTTTTTTACTTTTTGCTATAATACATATCCAAAAAAAATATATAAAAAAACTAATTTATTCATCAGTTTTGGCCGATATATATTCTTACTCATATTTGTGGTAAAAAAAATCACGATCAGCGTTTATTGATTGGTTTGCGCAAAAGTTGTCGCGTTTACAAACCTTGAGAATTTATTTATGGCGCTTTTACTATTTATTTTTTTTACTAGTAATGGCGGCGATCTTTTTATCAGGACTGCGATATTGTAGCGGACATGTCGGACATTTTTTACACTTTTTGGGACCAATAGCATTTATACAGTGATTAGAAATTTAAATAGCCACTGATTACTGTGCAAATGTCATTGGCAGTGAAGGGGTTAACCTGCAGGGGGCGATCTAGGGGTTAACTGTGTTCCCTAGGCATGTTCTAACTGTGAGGGGGCTGGGCTGCCAGGGGCATAAGAGATCTAACTGATCCCAGTGACAGGGATCAGTAGATCTCTTACATGCCGCCTGACAGAGGGGGGAACAGCCGTGTTTACATCGACGGTTCCCCATTTTTCTTCTGTGCCAGATGATCGCGGGTCACTGGTGGACATTGAGTCTGTCCGACCCGTGGCCATACTGCTGGAGAGTGCGGCGGGCAAGAGAGCGCTCCACCGGTACCGTGTTCCCGCCCGCTAGCCGCGCACATGCGAGCCGCCATTTATGGATGCTGATTCGCGATATTGTGCCCCTCTGCAGCAGTAAATGTATGCGAGCCGGTCGGGAACCAGATAATTATTGCAAAAATGTAATTTGATTTGAATGTCTTTCAGTGTTATCTTGTATTTCATAATTTGGTTTATGTTGTATTCTTTAAAAAAGTGATGCAATTTTCCATACATGGCTCATTTTATTCTTTGCCCCCTGCTAAAAAAAACATTTAATTGAATTCACCAATACAGAGGCTTGTTTGATCTATTTGAGGTAAAGCAAAAGTACCCATAAAATGTTTTAAATACAGTAATCTCCAGGTTTTCAACTGGTGTTTTAAATCTATAAACGATTTGGAAATAATTCAGCACAGTGACTTTTGGTTGTAGACTGTAATGAGCAATTATTTGTCAGATTTTTGTGGATATTTAGTAAGAAACAAAACGTTAGGTTTGGCCATTCTGTCAAACATTTTCACTGACTTGGCTGTCTGGTTGAATTATGAATCTGTAAAAATGTGAATAATTAACCGAGAAAAATCCACTTGTATCCATCATTGTTGAATATGGTATTGCACTTTAATCCTGATTTCTATTCAGCAATCATCATTCAAACACAATTGCAAACTTCTAACAATGCTGTGAACTTGCATAGTATCTAAAAGTGTTCTATTTTTTAGCTGAGCTTTCTCAGCTACCTACATTTTTTTTCTTGAAATACTTTCTTTCTAAACATAAGCAGCATTAGTTAAGACTGTCAGCATGTTTCAGAAAATACTACATGTACTCGTCTTACTCACAATAGGCAACATTTTTTTTTGTTTGGTTGAACAAAGATTTTGTGAATACTTTCAGCGTTTGTGCAGTATAGCTACATTTATTCAGCCTAAATCCAGTTATAAAGTGTCTTACTGAGAATATTGTTACAAAAAATACATTTTACAGAGTGGTCAAGCTGGCCAAAAGATTCTAAACCTTACTTTATTATAAAAGAACAGGAATCTATTTTTATAGGAATAGTTAAGCTGGTTTAAACAGAAAATATTGACTGAATCCATTCAATTTCTTAAATACAATTTAAAGCACAACAAATACATATTTTTAAAAATGTATCGCTATGGAGTTGATTTAATAAAGGCAGACCATTCATTTTGCAAGGGAAGTCATACTTTGCAAGAGAATTTTCCACAAAGATTAGTGAATGAGGTGAAGCTCTGCTGACTTTCATCATCCAATTATTTGCAAGCAAAAAAATTATTTTTATATTTTCTTTGCACGTGGGGTATTGGGTACTCTTTGCAAAGTTAAATTGCACCACATTTACTAAGCTCTAGGGAAAATTCCCTTGCAAAGTGAGAATTCTATTTACCTTTGGTAATCAATCCCTATGCCAGGGATTTATTTCTCATATGCTAAAGTACAAAAGCACATACTTTACTTAAAAAGATCTTTCTTGATGTGATGTTTTGTTCATTGGCTGGAGTTGTTTACGAAGAGTAGAGACTGTTCAACTTATAAAGGGAATGTTCATTTAGTTTAGAGCTCACACTTATATCTGACTACCTAGGTATTGTACAGCTGTTTTAAATTTACAGAAAGTATTGCAACCTAATATTGGTCTTGAGTAAAAATGTGTGCCCATCTGTGAACACGAGCGCTATAGGGAAGGTAACTAGACATAGGAAAATGCTATCAATGCTGAATTACAATACTGTTATAAGCTAACAAGAATGATCACAAGATGTTTAATTAAACCTGTGACTAAGAATACTTAGGACTCCCATTCCTCTGCAGGAGTCAGAGGCTGCATGGGGCGTGCATGTCTGCAGGTGGCAGATATAATCTGTGACAAAGCAGCAAGGAGCTGATCGTGAGTAAACTATAAGAGAGCTTGACTCTAAGGAACTCTTTTGGTCTGAGGAGCAGCCCTAAGGCCTAAGCTGGAGGCCTGAAGCAGCCGTGTGACAAGAGAGTAAGCCAGGAGGCTGAAATATTCTGATATTCTGCAAGATACCGTCATGGTGGAACCCCCTGCGTGGGCTACTGATGTCTTTGTGAACTTTTCAGTTTTTTTTTTAAATAAAAGCGGGCTACCTTGCCCTTAAACAAATACAGTTTTGGACTGGCACACTCATTGAAAACGCACCTACCGCTTGAGTCTGATCACCCCAATCTTAACCACTTGCCGACCGTCAATCGGCAATTGACGGCGGCAAAGTGGCTCTGTAACGCGGATCGCCGTCATATGACGGCGGCCTCGTGATCGCGCCTAGTGAGCGCGCGCGCGCCGCCGGAGGAGCGCCCGTGCGCTCACTGTGTCCGGGGAGGGCCAGGGAGCGGGTGCGGCGGCTTCGATTGCCGCCGGCTACCCGCGATGGCCCCCCCGGAGTGAAGGAACGGAGGTCCGTGTATGTAAACACGGACCTCCGCTCTGTGAAGGGGGAAGGGCTGTGATCACAGCCTTCCTGTATACGAAGGCTGTGACCACTTCCCTTCCCCAGCTAGGGCAGTCCCCCCACAGTTAGAACACGCCCAGGGAACATACTTAACCCTTAGAGCGCCCCCTGCAGGTTAACCCCTTCATTGCCAATGGCATTTACACAGTAATCAGTGCATTTTTATAGCACTGATCGCTGTATAAATGCCAATGGTCCCAAAAAAGTGTCAAAATGGTCCGACATGTCCGCTGAAATATCGCAGTACTGCTAAAAATCGCAGATCGCCGCCATTAATAGTAAAAAAAAAAAAAAAACCCCAAAAATGAATTCTCATCATCCGTAAACGCGACCACCTTTTCACAAACCAATCAATAAACGCAGATTGCGATTTTTTTATCGCAAATATGAGGAAGAATATAAATCGGACAAAAACGGTGAAAAAAATGTTTTTTTATATTTTTTTTTTTTGGATTTGTATTTTAGCAAAAAGTAAGAAATTTGTTTTTTTTTGCAAAATTGTCGCTTTTCTTTTGTTTATAGCGGCGATCAGAAATGACGCAGAGGGGATCAAATACCACCAAAAGAAAGCTCTATTTGTGGGAAAAAAAGGACACAAATTTAGTTTGGGTACAACGTCGCACGACCACGCAATTGTCAGTTAAAGCGACGCAGCGCCGAATCGCAAAAAGGGCTCCGGTCCTAAAGCTGGAAATCCTTCCGGTCCTTAAGTGGTTAATATATATATATTTAGAGATAGCTATTGTCGCTTTAAAAAAAAATAAAGTGTGTCTTTCCAAATAAATATAATATGTGTATTACATACACACTTATCAAATGAAAAAGTTTTATTTCTATAATGTTTATATTGGACTCAAATGATTAAGGTAGTGCTCAGTGACTGTATCCCATGAGTTAGTCCAAAATTTCCATCCTCAAATTCAATTGTAAACCCAACTTTCTTCAGTTTTATAACACATTTGACACTGTATGGCAGTAATATAATACGCTTTGTTAGCAGCGTTCCTTCTTTTCTTTTGGAAACTGATCGTTTTTAAAATGTGTTGACTGTGCACAGACATAAATATCTAAGATGTATTAATGTCAAGAAAGAAGAACAAGAGTCATAAAACTGTGTCAGGGCAAAAGTGACATGGCAAAACCATTACATTTAATTATCCTGCCAGCATTTCATGTTTTCTGAAGATTAAGCCTTAACGTTTGAATTATAAAGCCAATCTGAGATTTAGCAACTGTGTAAACTACTGTAAATATTGTCATCCACAAGAAAGATATGTAGAGGTACAGATGAGTCAAATATACCATGTAGATTGATGTGAGTATTGAGAGATTGAGTATCATAAAACCACTGCTTACTTTAATCTATTTTTGATACTGTCATGACTAGGGATTAGCCAGACTGACCTGGGTTCGGTTCAAGCATTGTTCTGTGAACTTTAAAGAAGTCGGATGCTGAATCTGAACATGAATAAAATTCAATTGAAGGCCAAATCTGTCAAATTAAAAATACTTAACAAACAATATGGGGGGGGGGGGGTCAGGGGGCGGTCATTGCCCTGGGGAACATGAAAAATGTTAACTTTTTTTATTCCATTCAGCTAGGAGCAATGATTTATTTAGATGAAACATTAAAAGTGAAACAAACATTAAAAATGCTAATTTTCTTTAAATAATCCTGCTTGTGAAGGGGTGCATCGCTTCAGAAAGTACTGTGGCAGCAATAGCATTTACAAAGGAAAAAAGTGTTTGAAATTGCTGGCAAATGACATTTCATTGCCAGCTACTTACCCACTTGCTTACTGAGCACTTAAACCCCCTTACTACTTATACCAATTTTCAGCTTTCAGCGCTGTTGCATGCAACACTCTACCCAAATGAAATTTTTAGATTTTTTCCCACAAATAGAGCTTTCTTTTGGTGGCATTTAATCACTGTTGGGTTGTTTATTTTTTGCTTAAAAAAATGAAGAAAAAAAAAAAGACAACATTTTTGAAAAAAAAAACAGTTTCATAGTCTGTTATAAAATTTTGAAAATAGGTCATTTTTCTCCTTCATTGATGTGCGCTGATGAGGCTGCACTGATGGGCACTGATAGGCACTGATAGGCTGCACGGATGGGAACTGATAAGATGACACTGATGGGCACTGATAGGTGGCACTGATGGGTGGCACTGATGGGCGGCACTGAATATCACTGATAGGTGGCACTGAAGGGCACTGATAGGTGACACTGAACAGTGGCACTGGTAGGCACTGGTAGGTGACACTTATAGGCAGCACTGATAATGAGGCACTGATGGGCATTGATTGGCAGTACTAGTGGGCATTGTTAGGTGGCACTGTTGGGCAAAGGTAGGTGGCACTGTGGGCACTGATAGGTGGCACTGTGGGCACTGGTAAATGACACTGGTGGGTACTGGTAGGTGACACTGGTAGGTGGTACTGGTGGGCACACATAAGGCAGCTGTGGCTCTCTGTGTGAGGGATCGATGTTCCACTGACAGCTTGAAGGGAAAAAAAGATTACGGCCTTCTGCTTACATCACGTGATCAGCTGTCATTGGCTGACCAGCCCCTTACTACGATCTGTGATCAGCCGAGTCTCATAGACTCGGTGATCACAGAGAGTGTGGTGTGCATCCCCGCAGGCACGCACAAGCAGGGCATGCTCAGGAGGACGTCTATTGATTAAGGCCCGCACTGTAGCCGTCAAAAATAAAAAAAGGATGTCACTATGTTTTTTCAGGGATCTATTGAGAGGTCATTTTTTTCTGATTTGTTTTTTGTTTTCTCCACAACCTTGGCACCGCACGTGGTTGTGGGGTCTGTGAGCATAGGCGGGCTTATCAGAATCTGAAAGCTCCCTTTAAAATAAAGTGAATCCCAAGATACTGTGTCCCCTATGAATGAGAATGGGGATACTAATCCACAAAAAAGTCACCCAAAAATAAAAAAAGACACACAAACATCTACATTCCAAAAAGTATCCCTCGTTGTAAATCCAATGGCCATTTTTGAGCATTGATGTTACTGCTATCCCCATCCCAAGTAGAAATATCACTATATATGATGCTTTGCTCCTGGTGAACAGGGGCCTGGGTTGGCCAAAGCGCAGGCATTTGTCCAATGTCCAAACAGACAAAGTTCAGTTATGAACCCAGTTTAAGACCAAACCATCCCTAGTTATGGCTGACTCTTCGTGTGCAGTGTATTGATACATGGAGTACTCCTTGAAGGGGACCATGATAATATGCATCCAACATAGCTAACAAATGTGTGGGTTAGAAGAGGAGGGTAAGGACAACAAGTATAGCTCACAGGGGTGCATGATCTACCTGAATAGGTATTGATCTTTTTTTATACACCGATTAGCCATAACATTATGATCAGCCACCTAATATCGAGTACGGCTCCCTTTTGCTATAACAGCCCTGACCCATTGAGGCATGGACACCAAAGTAATATCCACATGAATGGCAAGTCCCAAGGTTTCCAAGAAGAACATAGCCCAAAGAATCACACTGCCTCTGCCCACTTCCCTTCATATACCGCATCCTGGTGCCATCTCTTCCCCAGGTAAGTGACACACACACACCCGGCCATCCACATGATGTAAAAGAAAACGTGATTCATCAGACCAGGTCACTTTCTTCCATTGCTCTGTAGTCCAGTTCTGATGTTCATGTGACCATTGTAGAAGCTTTGTTATGGCTGATCGGTGTATCTAACATACTGTATACTGTATATTATGTGTAAACAGAAATGTTTTCAAATAAGTTCACAAAAAATATACATACTGTTTTATCTTTTAAAAAAACATCTTTTCACTATCTTTATCACACTGGAAATTATGATCTTGATATTGCAATTTTAAAACAAAAGAGCAACACATGTTGCAACATATGGCTTTGCATACTTGTCTTACTTATTCGCAGAATCATTTTTTTCCAGAAGTCATCATAAATTTCTATATTCATGTATCAAATTATGTCAGGCTAAACTATATGTATACAGTATCTCACAAAAGTGAGTACGCTCCTCACATTTTTGTAAATATTTTATTATATCATTTCATGTGACAACACTGAAGAAATGACACTTTGCTACAATGTAAAGTAGTGAGTGTACAGCTTGTATAACAGTATACATTTGCTGTCCCCTCAAAATAACTCAACACACATCCATTAATGTCTAAACTGCTGGCAACAAAAGTGAGTACACCCTTAAGTGAAAATGTCCAAATTGTAAATATTTTGTGTGGCCACCATTATTTTCCAGCACTGCCTGAACCCTCTTGGGCATGGAGTTCACCAGAGCTTCACAGGTTGCCACTGGAGTCTCTTCCACTTCTCCATGATGAAATCATGGAGCTGATGGATGTTAGAGACCTTGTGCTCCTCCACATTCCGTTTGAGGATGCCCCACAGAGGTGCGATAGGGTCTGGAGACATGCTTGGCCAGGCCATCACCTTTACCTTCAGCTTCTTTAGCAAGGCAGTAGTCATTTTGGAGGTGTGTTTGGGGTTGTTATCATGTTGGAATACTGTCCTGTGGCCCAGTCTCGGAAGAGAGGGGATCATGCTCTGCTTCAGTATGTCACAGTACATGTTGGCATTTATGATTCCCTCAATGAACTGTAGCTCTCCAGTGCTGACAGCACTCATGCTGCCCCAGACCATGACACTTCCACCACCATGCAAGATGCATTTGTCTTTGTACTCCTCACCTGGTTGCCGCCACACACGCTTGACACCATTTGAACCAAATAATTTTATCTTGGTCTCATCAGACCACAGGACATGGTTCCAGTAATCCATGTCCTTAGTCTGCTTGTCTTCAGCAAACAGTTTGTGGGCTTCCTTGTGCATCATCTTTAGAAGAGGCTTCCTTCTGAGACAACAGCCATGCAAACCAATTTGATGCAGTGCGTAATGTATGGTGTGAGCACTGACAGTATGACCCCCCCATCCCTTTAACCTCTGCAGCAATGCTGGCAGTACTCATATGTCTATTTCCTAAGGACAACCTCTGGACATGACGCTGAGCACGTGCACTCATTTTCTTTGGTCGACCATGGCGAGGCCTGTTCTGAGTGAAACGTGTCCTATTAAACCCCTGTATGGTCTTGGGCACCGTGCTGCATCTCAGTCTTGGCAATCCTCTTATAGCCAGGCCATCTTTATGTAGAGCAACAATTCTTTTTTTTCATATCCTCAGAAAGTTCTTTGCCATGAGGTGTCATGTTGAGCTTCTAGTGACCAGTATGAGAGGGTGAGAGCAATAACAACAAATTTAACACACCTGCTCCCCATTCACACCTGAGACCTTGTAACACTAATGAGTCACATGACATTGGGGAGGGAAAATGGCTAATCGGGCCCAATTTGGACATTTTCACTTAGGGGTGTACTCACTTTTGTTGCCAGCAGTTTAGACATTAATGGCTGTGTGTTGAGTTGTTTTGAGGGGACAGAAAATTTACACTGTTATACAAGCTGTACACTCACTAATTTACATTGTAGCAAAGTGTAATTTCTTCAGTGTTGTCACATGAAAAGATAGGATAAAATATTTACTAAAATGTGAGGGGTGTACTCACTTTTGTGAGATACTGTATGTAGTCTCTTCAAGCTTTATTATGAGAACCAAAAACCTTCATCTTCCTACTGGGCAGCTAATGTGGTGGGTGGTCTTCCTTTTTTAGATTTCTTCTCAACAATAAAAGCTAATTGTGTACAGTAGGTTTCTGCACACTAAAGCCACATCTTTGAGATTTTTTTAATTTTGATTCATACACTACTGGAGCAAAATATTTGTACCAATTGTACTAATCTGGTACTTGAGGATTTCCCTTCCAGAAGATTATTATTATGATGGTAAAACAGAAGTCTTCTAAACATAACTTTGACATCTGTATGAGAAAGTGACATGGTGACCTTCTTATTATTAAAATAGGCAGTTCAGTAATTAATCCAATAAAAATAATCCAGCTCAGTAACCATCCAATAAATAAGCAGCTAACAACAGACCGCTTAAATCTGATTATTGAAAAGTTGGCATGCATGCCAATGCTGTTTGCAATAAATTATTTTTCCTATTCTGTATTTTTTCATTAGAAAGGGCATTTAACAATACAAAATAATAGTGAACACTGAAGTACTAACAACAGCACAATAGCTTGCACAGTACAAACAGAAGCACTGAAAAATGAGGGATAATACCATTTATAGTATTCAGAGATTAGGGTAAAACATGAAAATATTGTATGCTTACTAGTATATGTAAGCATGGTGAAAGAAGAAAGGGAAAGTAGGTATAGAAGCAGGGACAGTAGGGAAGGGAGGGGAGAGTGAAGATATGGAGTAAGAGAAGAGAATGGGAAGAGGGGTGGAGGAGGGGTATAGAGGGAGTACAGAGCCAGTCAGAGCCAATCACATACTAACATCAAAGGTACACTGGAAAGAACCAGGTCCAGGCTTTCTGAGGATAAGTTTGTAAATAAAAATGTTTTTTTTTTCTATTTTGCACTGGTAGTTCAGGGTTTTACCAATATCCACAAGAATAGTAGTTGTGGGTGAGTTCCATATCCAAAGGATAATTGAATTGGCCGCTAGAAAAAGATGATTATAGTAAATAAAGGAATAAAGTATTTTCAGCCTTTGAAGGACACACACACACCAGACAGCCTAAGCTTTATTTACAAATATGTTATTTGCTTTGTAAAGGAACTTTCACTTTGCAAGGGCATTTCCCCTTAGCTTAGTGTATGAGTTATAGCTTTGCTGACATCCAATCATGTGCAAGCAAACACTTTTTTTTGTTTTTCTTCCTTGCATGTGATTGGGTATTCTTTGCAAAGTGAATTTTCATCACATTCAGTATCATCTTTTTGCCTTAAAGGGATTGTAAAGGCAGAAGGTTTTTTTTTTATCTCAATGCATTCTATGCATTAAGATAAAAAAAAAAAAACTTCTGTGTGCAGCAGCCCCCTTCAGCCTCCCTTATACTTACCTGAGCCCATCTCTATCCATCGATGTTGCAGGAGTGTCTTAGCTGCCCAGGACTGCCCCCCTCATTGGCTGAGACAGCAACACGTCGCGATTGGCTCCTGCTGCTGTCAATCAAAGTCAGTCAGGCGATAAGGAGAGAGGGGGCGGGACCAGGTCGCGGCTCCATGTCTGAATGGACACAGGGAGCTGCGACTCGGCTCGGGTACCCCGCTGTGGAGGCACTCAACAGGAGGGAGGGGGCAGGAGCACTGAAGAGGGACTCCAGAAGAGGAGGATCTGGGCAGTTGGGTATAGCATGTTTGTTATAAAAACAAAACAAAAAAAAGATACTTTACAATCACTTTAGGGCTACATTCCAACTGGTGTAGGGAGACATTGGGTGCCGGGCATATGCATGTTTTTGCAAGAAACACGTCGGGACTTCCATGCTATATGTAAATAACATTTGCTGATTTTCTTATTGTCACATGACTACAATATTCAGTGGTCTGCTCTTAAAAATATGTTGCTTAGTATAATACGGTGTTGTTTTGTATCAATAAAAAGAGAAATATATTTTTTTAATTATTTTGTCACATTTGGTGCCTAAAAAATTCCAGTCAAAAAACTTTTCCAACATTCTATATTATTAGGGATATGGGTGCCATTGTCTGCATGTATAGCATGAGTTTTTCGTTTTTGGAATCATGTCTTTGCAAGCTGTC
The DNA here is from genome assembly GCA_018402905.1 of Glandirana rugosa. Classification (NCBI taxonomy): domain Eukaryota; kingdom Metazoa; phylum Chordata; class Amphibia; order Anura; family Ranidae; genus Glandirana; species Glandirana rugosa. The sequence goes on along the minus strand of BLSH010545181.1, from coordinate 229,289 downwards.
CCGCTTCATGATTAGGATGAAGTATTTATTTCAGTGGGCTGCCCTACACCTACGAAAAAGCTCATGTACCTCTCTAAGTTTTGCTCATTCTGTGCTTTTAGTAACACTTGTTTGTGTATACAAAACCATGCATCTTTCTTTGGGGTGCACTAACAATGAATGGTACTGCAAGTGTGACCAGCAATTTTTTTTTTTTGATGTTTGTGTATGTGAAAAAATGCACAAGTTTGTGTGAGTTGTTGCACTATGCTGAGTCCCTCTCAGCGGCAATTGTCATTGATTGCAGCATTTAACCCCTACTTTCCTTGACTGTCTAAACTGTCCTGGCTCTTATCAATAGCAGAACTGCATCTATTTCATGTTGTTGTGGAGTCATCAAATAACACAAAGCATTTCTGTCACCTGTCACTCTGTTGAGACCACTGGAGTGTAAGATAGTAAATCCATAACCATAGCCTATCGAATGGCATCTAGTATTATAGTTACACATGCCCTCCATTTGTTACATAAAGAATAACATACTTTTAAATCCTTTCATTATTTTTTTTAATAGAGTAAGATGGCTGCAAAGATATGTGTGGCTTCTAAAGGATTTCTATTTCCTAAGACACATTTTAGTCCATGGAAAAGAACCAACAAATAATGTCACTTGGCTGTTTTATAAAGTGATAGTGAAGTCTCTGTTAAATAAGCTTTCATGAGGTCATCTTTCTGAATAGAACCTGGCAGACTTCCAGGGAAACCTGCTTTAAATGCAATGCACAAGACTGTTCTAATTTATTCTGCTACTAGGTGATAGCTTCACTTGGTTTCAACTTCTAAACATGATGCAGCATACCCATCTAATCCATTGCAAAACTCACCAGTAAAATGTACTGCCAAAGTTAATATGACATTTTGATATAAATGACACATGGTTTAGTTTACAGCCCACATATGCTGAAGATACTAAATAAGTAAATATGCTTTGACAGGGCGTACAATATTAAATGTCTTTTTCTTTGATTATTATTTTATCATGCTGCATCTGAAAGTCAAATTTTAAATTTATTTTCATCAAAGTAAATAACAAATTAACAAAATCTAACCTGTTGTTTAAAATGGGCTACATAACATTTATTTTTAAAGCTTCTTTTCTCTAGAAAATAGGAGCCAAGCTATTCTTGGTCAACAATTTCTAGAGGGATCAGTTACTGCCCTCTACTGGCAATGTTTTAAACCGTTCTGACAATAAGTTTAAAAGGCATTAGTGTCCAAACTCTACATCTTGGTTGTAAGAGGTTAAAGAAGTGGAATAAATATATTATGAATATTTTGCAATTGTGCAACACACTGTAATATCAGTCTATCTATATGTTTAACTGAGTGCCATGATTGCTCATATAGGCTGCTTTGCTTTTTAAAGTTTAATTTCATTTCAGCCTATAATCTTGCACACGTTTTAAAGCTACAAAAGAAAAATGGACTGAAAACAAATGCATTTATCAAATCCAACCACCCTCCTATGTATTCAGTTCTAAATAATGTAATGCTGCATTTCAGGCAAACATAAAAATTTGCATTTAAGTGAAGATGCCTGCCAGTTAATAGTTATTTTTGCATATATCTTATGTACAGTACCTGGTTGTCCTGCTAGCTGAGCCCACAGTTCTCTCTATGTATTATCTTTATCTTTGAGGTTAGGCTCATTTACACAGGTGTCTAAAATGCCCCATTTAGATGTGTACAGAGTATAGTTTTGTACGCATCTAAACGCAGCACTATAGGAATCAATGGGGCAATTCACACAGCTGTGGCATGCAGAAAAAAAGGACACAGCTGTGTCTGGAGCAGTACATTTCTTCAGACTTTAGGCACGTATATGCATGTAAATGTGTGCACACATACTGAACATGCATACAGTCATTACAATAGTTGTAAGACTGTATGTGGCTAAACACATCTAAATCAAAGTACTTTAGCCATGTATTTTATGCAGGATCTTCTGCTACCTCTACCAGCAAGAACTTGAATTCTGTGCAGAAAATCCACATATGACCATGTGAATGAAGCTTAAAGTGGTTGTCAACCCTTGACAACCACTTTAACCTACAGGTAAGCCTATAATAAGGTTTAGGAGATATGCAGTGTGCTGTGATGTGCCCACGTCATCGGATACATGCGCAGTGAAGAAACTGCCTCTGTACCATTCCTTCAGATCATGCACGCGGGAGTGACTTCACGCGACTTCAACCAGTTACAGAGCCAGAGATCATGGCCCCAGAAGGAAGAGGAGCAGAAGATGGATGTGGCCTGCAGCAGGGACAGCACCGGCTTCCAATGCAGGTAAGTGCCACATAATGGGCTAATATGCGATGCATACTAGCCTATTATGCTTTTACATTGTAGGGTAATAAAGAGGAAGTAAAACCCATCAGGGTTTACTTCCTCTTTAAGGCCTTGTTGACACGGGTCATAATAAAGCATATGTCTGTGGAGGGCTGTGTTTACCTGCATGGGAATGAACAGGTATTCTGTGCATCCCCATGCAGGTAGTCCCATTGATGTCACTTGGGATGCAGCAGCTGCTCCCAACTTTCATGTGAGTGCAGGTGGGTGTCCCCGAATTCACACTGTGTGAGTATATATGTGGACACATACCCACATGCACCCGCAATCATCTGCACTCATATGGATGTGAAATTAAGACCAACTGTGTCCATGCAGCCGCTGCATCCCAAGTGACATCAATGGGGCTGCCTGAACGGCAATGCAGAGAACACCTGTGCATGCCCATGTGGATAAACACAGCCCTCTAGGGACATACATTTTAGAGCACCCTTTGTAAACAGAAACTCATTTTATATGTGGATCTATAGATTGAAATGTTTATTTTTTGTAGGCATCTACTAAAGCCTAACCAAAATACACCAATGTTGATATATATATATATATATATTTTACATATATATATATATATATATATATATATATATATTAGAAGGTCAGTGTGACTGGCCTGAAGTTATGGGAGGAGCCTGGGGCGGGGTGGGATATATCAGCAGCCTCTCCCAGGGGCTCTGTGTCGGTCCCAGTGCACGTTAACCTCCTTCCCTCCCTTTTTACAGGGCATGTTCTTCACATCTCTCTACAATCAACCATTACCTGTCTTGGGTATGCCCCCTTTTCTTGGCATACCCCGACCAGCTTATCAGGGCACACCTCAGGTCTATGTTGTATGTCTTGTGGCATCTTTGTCATGTTCTCACCCATCTCCATGGGAGGGCTCCGACCATTGGGACGCCTGCCTTTACACGCACATGAACTTTAATGGCATCCCAGTCTTTGTCCGTAGGGTTCAATATTAAGTTGGCCCACCCTTTGCAGCTATCAACTCTTCTGGGAGGGTTGTCCACAAGGTTTAGGAGTGTGCCTATGGGAATGTTTGACCATTCTTCCAGAAGCACATTTGTGAGGTCAGGCACTGATGTTGGACGAGAAGGCCTGTCTCGCAGTCTCTGCTCTAATTCATCCCAAAGGTGTTCTATCAGTTTGAAGTCAGGGCCCTGTGCAGGCTAGTTAAATTCCTCCACTGCAAACTCGCTCATCCATGTCTTTATGGACCTTGCTTTGTGCACTGGTCCAAATCATTTGGTGGAGGGGGAGGTTATGGTGTGGGCTTGCTTTTCAGGGGTTGGGCTTGACTCCTTAGTTCCAGTGAAGGGAACTCTTAAGGCATCAGCATACCAAGACATTTTGGACAATTTCATGCTCCCAACTTTGAGGGAACAGTTTGGGGATAATTAATGCAGCCACACCAGTGCCCATTAATGCAACCTGATCAGTGCCCATCAGGGCAGCCTCATAAGTGCCCATCAATGTTAGTCCACCCCAGTACCTGGTCTGCACAGCTTCTTCTACCTAGGTCCTGGGTGCAGTGCTTGTCCTACAGGTGGTTCCTCTGGAGCTGGGAGCCTGGGACCAGCTGTGCACTGCTGGTACATCTGGTCCTCTCCCTTCCTCCTGGGCACCACAGAGCTGTGTAGCTAGGGCTGGGCGAAAACTGAGGAAGGGGGCAAGGTGAGCGGGCAGGGACTCCCAAATCCTGTCCACCAATCAGTTAATCTCCCAACTCCCAATGTGAAGCTGTTTAGAAAAAAAACGTCTCCGGGTCTCCCCTGTGTTCAGTGGGGGGCCGAGAGACAGAAAGTGGACTATTTCATCACTTTCGGATTTAGACAGATTAATCCGCAGCAGGGCTCCTGGCCGGCTCCAGTGTACTGATATAGCACAGGCCGGCCTTAAACTGTGTAGTGCGCTGCTGCGGATTAATCCGCTCAAAGCCAAAAGTGATGAAATAGTCCTCTTTCTGTCCCCCGGCCTCCACTGAACACAGGGGGCCCGGAGAAGTTTTTTCTAAGCAGCTGCACAGCGGGAGATTAGCTTATTGGTGGACATGGTTTGGGAGTTCCCGCCCGCTCTACCTCAGCTGTCACTGAAACCAGCCCACTGAGTCATTGACCCACCGGGAAACTCCCGGTAGTCCCGATGGCAAGTACATGGCTGGTTGTTAGTATAGAGTAGATTAACTGGACTTGCCTTCCTCAAGCTCTGACAGTTTCAGAATTCCCATTACTGCTCTCTCCCCACTGCTAACATCTTTTTTGCTGCTTCTTCCACCACCCAGTGTCTTTAGTATTGGGCAGACACTAATGATGTAACGCTTATACAACATCCCATCACCTTGGTTCCATTCTCAGAATCTTTAAGATTACTGGGGCAGGTAGAAGTGCACACTGTGCATGCCGTGCAAGCAAAATACACATGGAAATAAATGCTAATAAAAGGGAAATTAGGTTATTTTTTTTTAGAAGAAGAAATAAAGCCCGCCTACCAGTAATTTTATTTTAGGAGACCTTCTATGTTTTAACCACTTCAGCCCTGAAGGATTTACCCACTTCCTGACAGGCCATTTTTTGCGATACGGCACTGCGTCCCTTTAACTGACAATTTTGCGGTCGTGCAATGCTGTACCCAAACAAAATTGTGTCTTTTTTTCCCACAAATAGAGCTTTCTTTGGGTGGCATTTGATCACCTCTGCGGTTTTTATTTTTTGCACTATAAGCAAAAAAAGAGCGACAAATTTGAAAAAAAAACAATATTTTTTACTTTTTGCTATAATAAATATCCAAAAAAACAAATTTCTTCCTCAGCTTAGGCCAATATGTTTTCTGCTACATATTTTTGGTAAAAAAATCGCAATAAGTATATATTGATTGGTTTGCGCAAAAGTTATAGCGTCTATAAAATAGGGGATAGATTTATGGCATCTTTTTTACTAGTAATGGCGGTGATCTGCAATTTTTAACGGGACTGTGACATTGGAGCGGACAAATCAGACACTTTTGACACTTTTTTTGGGACCAGTCACATTTATACAGTGATCAGAGCTAAAAATAGCCACTGATTACTGTATAAATGCCACTGGCAGGGAAGGGGTTAACACCAGGGGCAATCAGAGGGTTAAATGTATTCCCTGGGAGGTGTTTCTAACTGTATGGGAGCTGGACTCACTGGAGGAGGAGAGAGATTGTTGTTCCCGATCACTTAGAACAGAAACTCTCTCAACTCCCCTGTCAGAACGGGGATCTTCTTTGTTTACACTCACAGATCCCCTTTCTGCCTCTCTCTAGAGCGATCACAGGTGGCCGACGAACATCGAGTCTGCCCCAACAGCTGATTGGCTCCCCTGCTAGCCAGTGGATGCGTGCATGCCCACACCACACATTCCTTCGAGCAACGTACAGTTACGATGATTCGCAGGAACAAGCCGACCTGTCGCCATAAAACTAGGTCAGGATATGTTAGGATAAGCAAATATTGTCTAACTATAAGAGGCATGTGTATTTTTTTCGACGGAGGTGTTTTGATGTACTCTCCCATCTTCCGTTCTGGTGTAGGACGTGTTCCTTACGTCGTCACTGACCAGAACTAATTTCCTTAAAGGACGTGTTTCAAAGTGTGACCTAATGACGTGTCTAGACCTTCTTCATGTATTTCTTGTGGTTCTAAGTTCATTTTTATGTGTACGGAGAATATCAATCTGTTATAAACGAATAGGATTGTATAGGACTGGATCAAAATACCGCTGTCCAGCCGAACAAGGACGCTTAGTAGCATTGACATGCAACGAGCTTCCTTACACACCACACCCGTACGTGCGTAGGTGACCGATCGTCCCCTCGGTTAGTCGACAA
>BLSH010545181.1:200525-217427 GCA_018402905.1 Glandirana rugosa | reverse complement strand
TGCTAATGCAGTGATTGCTCATAGAGTGACCAATCATAGTTATCTCACTAGTAAACAGTATGTGTTTACATCGAAGAACCCTCCTCTGTCCCTATTTATGGAGTAAGGAGAGGAAACAGGAACTATAGAATGCATAATTTATTAGTCCCTAAGGGGTGTAAAGCTCACTGCAGCAATATGTGAAAGTTAAGTTTAATCTGCCCCCTGACATTCTCCTCTCCTAAACATTTGATCTCCACTCTTCAAATCCCTTTTCCTGCACATCTGAATATTAGCCCCTTTATCTCCATCCCCACGCTGTATTTGACCTGTATATTAACCCGTTCCTTTCCTCATACCTCTGTGCATAACCTTTAGTTCTGTATCTAATGCAGCATTATCAAGCTCCATATTTTACCCCCTCAATACCAGCATATTTATTAATTTCCAAATACATTTTGACAAAAAATAGATTAAATTTGGGTATATACTTTTTAAAAAGGGTCATTTTAGGGGTTTTCTTACTGTTCTGGCTTTTTTATTTTGACAGACAGTAAGGGGAAAAGTTTTTTTTTCAAAATTGTTGGCCTTTTTTCCTTTATTTAGAAAAAATAAATAAAGTGGTCACTAAGTATCACGGTACAGGAAACTGAAAAATAGCCTGGTAATGAAGGGGTATATACAGGATGGTACTCACTTGGTTAAGCAGCATGTGCAGGACAGTGATCAGGCTCCCATGCCTGCTCTCCTGAATGGTAACTTTGCAGAGACACAACTCTATTGTGGGCCAAGGATACCATAAACCTTCATTCAGCACTAGGTATCACACAGTACAACTCTGCTGTGGCCCACAGATACCAGAGACACAACCAGAGGCAGACTGACCATTCTAGGACTCAGACACAGCCTGAGAGCCAGTAGGGGGCCCATGAGAGTCTCCGTCACTGCACTTCTACTTGTTGCAGAGTACCTGCAGAGCGGTCTCTGTACATGGTAGCAGTCCTATTTCCTGTCAGTCCTGGTAAATCAGTGACATGTGTTCCATCCACCCATCCTCCCCACACACACAGACCCCCTTTCCTGAGGACAGGACAGAGACAGCAGAGAGCATTCAGAGCAAAAGGCCTGGTGTCCAGCCACAGAACAGGAAAACCCCCCTCCTAGAGAGCCAAGCATGGCAAACCCCATGGCGAATTGCATGGATAAAAGAATATTGTGCTCTCATACAGTGTACATACTGCTGCGAAAGGGGCAATTGAGGTAGCATATTTAAATATAGAGCATGCAGCAGCTTTAGATCTTGGCTTCCTGAGCCTAGGGAAGAGCAGTCTGGGGCCATAATTTTGAGTAGCAAACATACTGATTCCCCTCATCTCTCTCTCCCGCTCTCTCTTTCACCCCCTCTCTCTCTCACCCTCCCTCTCTCTCACCCCCTTTTCTCTCTCACCCCTTCCCTCTTTGTCATCCCAACTCTATCATCCCCACCCTCTCTCTCTCTCACCCCCCTCCTTTTACCCATTTTCTCTCTCTTCTCTCTCACCCCTTTACTCTTTCACCCCCCTCTCTCTCTCTCTCCCACCATACCCCCTTTCTCTCACCCCCCTCTTTCTCATCCCCCCTCAATCTCTCACCTCCCTCTCTACCCCCACCTCTTACCCCCTCATCTCTCCCTTTCATCCATCTCTCTCCTACTTTCTAATCTCCCCCATCTCTCTCTCCCTCCTATTCCTATCTCTCCTTCCGCTCCTCTGTCTCCACCTCCAGCCTTCTGTCTCTATCCCTCCACCCCCTCTTAGTTTCAAATAGGAGTTTGTGTCATATTTCAGGCTTTCAGTAAAAAAATGTATTCTGTTAGTTGATTTTTTCTTGGCGTTAAAAAAAAAGTTGTGGGGGTTGGCAACCCTCTCTGGAAGTAGCTGAGTGAGAGCTGAATGGCCGCAAAAGTCAATTAACCCCTCAATCATCGGGCACCTTTACTGTAGTCTGTAACCAGCAGGCGCTACCTTCAGCCCCTGAAAACCACATCCAATTTATTTCTCTGACATAAGGGCAGAATTATGATCCCACTGCTTTCATGAAAGGTTGTGTCATAAAGATGGCTGCCATACGGCAGCCATATTTAAACATGGAAGTGCCCAGTGGCTTCTATGAAAAGAAACCAGGAACCTCCATGCAGGCTATGCTGTGGTAGATATTCAAATGCCCCCTCTATGCATCTGAGCTGCAATAACCAATTGATAAAGCCCACAGAGATTCCCAGAGGCATGGTTGGAAAGCCATCAGGCACCTGGCAGGTGGCTGCCACCTTTATACCTGTCAGGTGTTCGGTAGCTTTCCAGAAATGCTAAGGGGAATGTCCCTGAGCCCAAACTACATGTAAGAATTGAGCACTAGCCCATACTTGACCATGAGGGCCTGACGGTTTCTGCAGTTTTCCCTTCTGTGCAGCCAAGCTGCAATATGTGGAGGATGACTGCCACAAATGTATGTAATGTGAGCAGTGCAATAGGTAGGTGAGGCTTTGTGTGGGTGTGGCTTGATTGTGGGAGGGAACACAGGGGGCCCCATGATCTCCTGTTGCCTGGGGCCCCATAAGTTGTTAGTCCGCACTTGGGCACAACTCTACTGTGGGGCACAAATACTATACACATTCATTCGGCACTAAGTATTCTACAGTACAAGGCTCATATTCATCCTCTAAAATGGTGGTTCTCAACTTCTGTCCCCACTAACAGGATAGGTTTTTAAGATAACTGAAATAGATTACAGGTGATTAAACATTACTAAACATGCACACAGTGCAGACACTGCTCACAGAAAGGCTGTGTGTTGTTTTCTAGGAAGCTGAAAAGGGGCAAATGTAAATGTGGCATCTGTAGATAAGCTTTAGGGAGCATAAGCCCTCTCAGATCACTGTGAAATATTCAGACTGAAAAAAGAATCAAAATGATTGATCCATATTAGTTAAGGGGCACTTTTAAAGTGCCACAAATAGCAGAATCTATATACCCATCATCCCACTTTTTTACACTGCAGAAAGCAGTTTAAAACAGCTGGCAGTCTTCTAAAGGTAAATGTACACCTGTTATCCGTTATTTGTTTTTATATATATTTTGGACAGATCAGTAACACTTGTCTTTTTTATAACACATTCCACCTTATTCATACAAATGCTTGAAATAAGAATTATTTGTACTGCCCTAAGCAAAAATCAAGGTTCATGTCATTATGTCCAGTGTTGCATACTAGCAACTCAGTGACATTTATTGAACAGGTTAACAAATATATAGCTAAAAGTCACTGAGCTTTGGTGCAAAATCTGGCTCACCAGTCCATGCTTCTGCCAGGTCAACATTGTGTGGCCTATGGCAAGCAACCCCCCCCCCCCAAATGCTCCCCTCTAGACTTGCTCAGAAAAATCCCATTCATTTGTAAAAAGAGGCAGTCTATTTTCAGAACACATAATAGATGGCCTCTCCATAGAAATGCATGTGAATATATTTCTACACGTGTGCAGAAAGGAAAAGCAAGGGGAGTTTGTAGCGGCAGACACAGCATAAATCTGACAGAAGCATTGATAGGTGACAGGTGAGTATAAGCCTTTGGAGGAGGGGTTAATTTAAATGATAACTGGGGGCAATGTTATCCTTTAAGAAGGATGATGTGCTAGTAGTTATATGGAATATGAATGCCAAACTAGGTAATAAATAACAACAAAACAGAAAAAGTACAATGGGCCAAGCAGGGTTGGTAATAAAAACAGTTGATGTCAGACATCTAGATGTGAACTGATGTAAAATTGAGAATTAGTAGATTCATATTTCCTCACAGAAAATAAAAAGCATAAATAGATGTTACCCATATACAGTATGTGTGACAGCTGACAGTAACATCTACCACATGCTAATAGTGGATATTTATGGTATAGATTGTCAAGATCCTATCCTCTACTAATACCTAAAGGAAAATGTGGGACAGAAAAGATCATCAAGAAAATCCTGAAGCTGCAATTGCAAAACAAGGTCATACTTGGTGACACATCCCTAATGTGTGCATCCCTAATGTGTGCAGTGCATGCAGCACACATGGGCCCCAAAGGGGGATGGAATGCACTGTGTACTCACTGCACACATTGGGTATTTATTTCAGGAAGGAGTATGCTCCTTGCCATGATGCCCTCTTTTGAGCTGCAGCCATGCCTGTTAATTGAAGCTGCAACTCAAAAGGAGATCCGTGTATGCCAAGTTCTGTGAGTGGCATCTGACTTATCTCAGGAAACCTGGCAACAAGAATGAGTTAAGGAGAGTGGAAGCAGTGAGGATATGCTGCAACACAGATGAGGTCAGCATGCAGTTGGTTGTGGTGTCATTGCTGGGGCTGCATTGCACAATCAACACCTTGTGACATTTTGGAGAAAGCCGTGCATTGGATTAAGGTGTATTCTAAGTTACTGCATCTTCTTTACCCTGGTTTTGCCCTTCATGTCTTGCTTAAGGCAGGCTGGCACATACAGTCCCCAGTAATCCTGTGAGTGTTGCAAAGTAACTCCATAGATACGCTTGTGCTGCATATGAATATAGGTGGAGTTAATCCTGTTCATGCCCTTATAGAATGTAATAATAAAGTAATGCAGCACTAGTTCATATATAAAAGTTCATTTATCATAGTCCAAAGTACATGTTCATGGCAGCAGAGAGAGGAGTAAAGAAACCGATACCATCTAGAGTGGAGAGGATGAAGGAGCAACTCATCACCTTGGTGTACAAAAAGGGGCAATCCTGCTTACCAGAGAGCATGGGCTCTAAGAAGTGTTTTTGCTCTTCTCTTCCACTGTGCGGGAGGGAGATCAATGTGTCGGGGTCATTTATATGTAGACACACACACATGCATGTGTTTGAGCTTTAGGGTGCACACCCTAATGTAATAGGCTGCGCACACCTATGATACTCTACATCCCAGTCAGAGAACATACAATTTCCTCCTACCACAGGAATATGATCAGCTCAGACAGCAGAATGGCCCGTATAGAATACGCTTTATCGAAAATGACTACACCTGTTCAGTTACTTTTGGCTATGCAATTTCAGAGTTTAATTATACCCAGCAGTAAGTAAGGAGCCATCTATTATATTGACTGCTCTAATCTTGTAACAGACACAGGCTGGTTGCTATTGATTACTATTGCTATGCTTCATTAAGTTGCCATTTTCTGTTATAGTGTATGTACAGTATATATATATATATATATATATATATATATATATATATATATATAGTGGGAGGGTAGCTCAAGCAGGGATCATCTTCCTTGAGAAAAAGGCAGTCCAACAGCAGGTCTTTTCTTAAAATTCTGACTTGTAGTCAGTTTTTATTTTAATAGGTTGCCCCCAAAACAGACAAAACAAAACAGAAAATAAATCCTTGCCATACATGCACTAACTAAACAGTACAGATTCCTGTTTAGGTGAAGTGCTTCCTTCAGTCACAAAAAATAAAAAAAATAAAAGCATTTTTCAAACCCTTTTCTTTTCCTTACAAAATGATTTCCACATCCTCATGTAGCTCTCTCTGGAGGCTCCGAGTCCCAGGTCAGAGCAACCTCTTGCCTCAGTACTTACTTATACTGTATATTCCATCTGCTGCTGGTCATAAGTGGCCCGGACATCTTCGTTTTCCACATAAAAAAGCATGCAAAGTGAAACATACTGTCCATCAATCACCTCTCCTTTCATTATGTCCCTATATATTCAGTATCTCACAAAAGTGAGTACACCCCTCACATTTTTGTAAATATTTTATTATGTCTTTTCATGTGACAACACTGAAAAAATGACACAAAGTGAAAATGTCTGGGGCTGCATGAGTGCTGCCGGAACTGGGGAGCTACAGTTCATTCAGGGAACCATGAATGCAAACATGTGACATACTGAAGCAGAGCATGGTCCCCTCCCTTCAGAGACTGGGCCACAGGGCAGTATTCCAACATTATAACCACCCCAAACACACTTCCAAGACGACCATTGCCTTGCTAAAGAAGCTGAGGGTAAAGTTGATGGACTGACCAAGCATGTCTCCAGACCTAAACCCTACTGAGCATCTGTGAGGCATCCTCAAACAGAAGGTGGATGAGCGCAAGGTCTCTAACATCCACCAGCTCCGTGATGTCCTCATGGAGGAGTGGAAGAGGACTCCAGTGGCAACCTGTGAAGCTCTGGTGAACTCCATGCCCAAGAGGGTTAAGGCAATGCTGTAAAATAATGGTGGCCACACAAAATATTGACACTTTGGGCCCAATTTGGACATTTTCACTTAGGGGTGTACTCACCTTTGTTGCCAGCAGTTTAGACATTAATGGCTGTGTGTTGAGTTATTTTGAGGGGACAACACATTTATACTGTTATACAAGCTGTACACACACTACTTTACATTGTAGCAAAGTGTAATTTCTTCAGTGTTGTTACATGAAAAGATATAATAAAATATTTACAAAAATGCGAGGGGTGTACTCACTTTTGTGAGATACTGTGTATATACAGTATCTCACAAAAGTGAGTACACCCCTCACATTTTTGTAAATAATTCATTATATCCTTTCATGTGACAACACTGCAGAAATGACACTTTGCTACAATGTAAAGTAGTGTGTGTGTACAGCTTGTATAACAGTATACATTTGCTTTCCCCTCAAAATAACTCAACACACAGTCATTAATGTCTAAACTGCTGGCAACAAAAGTGAGTACACCCCTAAGTGAAAATGTCCAAATTGGGCCCAATTAGCCATTTTCCCTGCCCGGTGTCCTGTGACTCATTAGTGTTACTAAGTCTGAGGTGTGAATGGGGCGCAGGTGTGTTAAATTTGGTGTTATCGCTCTCACTCTCTCATACCTGTCACTGGAAGTTCAACATGGCACCTCATGGCAAAGAACTCTCTCAGGATCTGAAAAAAAGAATTGTTGCTCTACATAAAGATGGCCTAGGCTACAAGAAGATTGCCAAGACCCTGAAACTGAGCAGCAGCATGGTGGCCAAGACCATACAGCGATTTAACAGGACAGGTTCCACTCAGAACAGGCCTCACCATGGCCGCAAACTGAAGGGCAGGGGCAAACTGAGCTATCCCATAAAAAGTCCTGATTTTTATACCTTGGAGATACTGAAGCAAGTTAAACAAATAAGACAACCAAGGACGTGCAGCACACATCAAATCAACAAAAGAACAAATCTGAGGATCTTTTAGAGCAATGTTGAATTGGTTTTATTCTATAGATGTGAGGCATGGACATAATTTTAAAAAAATGTCTTTAAACTAAAGACTTTAATCAGCAGATGTCTGGTTTATCCTTAGAATTAGGCAGCCATAAGTGCTACATTACAGGCCTTCACCACTGGTTAATAACCAACCATCCAAAAGACAGAAAGTTGGTCAAAAAGCACACCATAGCCTCTGACAATGCAATCCTTATTCCACATTCAAGCACATGACAAGAGCAGCATAAAGGAAGGCTGAAAGGGACTTGGTAACAGATTTGTTGTTGCTAATCTACAACATTATTACTCCAGATCTGGCATAAATTATGTTCCAAAGTATTCAAAAAAATACCAAGGGAAGGCTGTTTATAATTTACAAAAATATATTTCTAGTTTATTAGCACTTTAAATTATTTTACCTTACTGTTGCTTTTCCTCAATCTTAATGGCACCTGGAAGTCAAATTTAAAGAGAATCTCTCTCACCTGGGTTTATAAATATACATTTAAAGTGTTGGGTATTATAATACTGTTGTCTACTTGTTTATTAATTATTATTTCTACATTCATTATTTTATTATTTTGATATGAGCTTAGTCTGGATGAGGTGGGGCCCTTATAAGGTCTGCTGTGTACACTTCCATTAATGTTCTGATACTGTGTGCTCCTTGCCTCCTTCCCTTTTTTGAGCTAAGCATTCAGCACAATAGCTTAAAGACATGGAAAAAATCCACAGCTTGAAAATAAAACAAGGAAGAAAGGAAGTGTGTGGACTATACTATACGCAATAAAACTCTTTATTTGGATGCACAAATAAAATAAATAAAATGGACTCACACGCTCCAAGTGACAGCATGCCTGTAGCAATCATCAACTGAAATCAAAGGTAGCCTGGCCAGAGCTAAGACTTGTCCTTCAGTTGCTATTCCACTCATATGTATTTCCGAATGCTGCTAAACCGGTAAAGCTGGGAAAAGAGCTAGCTGCACCCACAGTGTCTATCAGTTGTATACACAAAACTTGTGGAGGACTGAGAGTGGCCACGCTGGTTATTGAGCACTTCCTGTATGAGCATGAGCAATGCAAGTTTATTTCTGCACCCAAAAAAGAGTTTTATTGTACTAGCTTTCCTGGTTCCTTGTCTTGTTTTCAAGTTGTCTGCATCTCCTTGATATTACATATGGGATGGCTGCAAGATGCTAAAAGCTGAGATAAAGATATTTTACCCATTGTGGACATTAATATTAGAAACACTCAAGCACAAATAGGGTGAAAAGGTTTTCTTGTTCTAAAAAATTCCAATCTGCACCTTATGTAAGATGTGCATGGATCGTGTAGTGTCATTTGTTGTCCTGTACATACAGCCTATAGTACAGTAAATCTTTACATTCTAGTGTCAGCAGCTTCTGTTTGTGCTAAAACATGAGGTTTCTGGCATTGCACTGCACAGGTAATGCATGACCTCTGCAACACAGAGAAGATGGAAAGGCATGCAATAGATGCTGTGTGACCCAGAACAGGAAGTTGTCCTGTCCGCTTAGTACATAGGGATCAACCTAACTGCAACAATACATAGACACAGGGGACTCATCAGTCATGAAACTACAAACTGTAGCCACAGCATGTGAGCTCATCATTACAAGGTAAAGCAAACAACACAGGGACTATAACTACATTGATACCTAGTTAAAACAACAAAATCATTTGAAAGTGTGCAATGCCTTTAATACTCATAAACCTTCCTCTGTGAGTCTAAAGCTTGCACGTTATTTGACTGTATGTGGGTCTCTCAGGGCAGCTCATCAGGGCAGACCCCTCACTCTTGAGACCATTCAAACACATTTCAGTGCGTATCTGTCTATTGACCCTTCTGTGCTGCCAAAAAACTCAAGCAATTTTTAGTAGAAAACCATAGCATGCATTTCTCCTTCAATATAAAAGAAAGGTTAACGTATTTATTTTGCTAAACAAATAAAGAAAACCCCAATCACCTATCCTGTCTGAGCTGCTAGGCTGAACAGCAGGAGCACCCTATCTGTACAGATACCCTGCCGGTGGATTTTCCTAGTTCAGTAAGACAAGCACACTTCAAATCACCTGTATTCACAGATGAAGTTTCCTGCTGTTTTAAGCTTTTATTAACTTTCAGCTGCTCTCCTTGCTCTGGTCATTGGGACGTGCTCACAGCTGAGTCTGGACTTTCTTCCGCTCCTGTGTTTTTTCTATAGGCTGTAAGGAAAAATGGCATGCAGGAACAATATTCTGTTCTGTGCAATCAATGTATTGAATACCTAATTTTGGTAAATATATTCATAAAATACTTTCATACAAAAATATTCCAACATGAACCTATCATGTTACAAGTGCATTGCTCCCAAATCTCCCTCTTAGTGAGTCTCGTGTTTCAAAATGATAAAAATAGTAAGATATGTTATTATATCCTCATAGTCACCAATCTGTTTCAAACTTTCCATTTTCATTTTTTTCATGGATGTGAAAAAATAAAAAGCGTTATCAGCACTAACACTCTGATATATCAAGCATACTAAATTGATTGATCATAGATAAATTCAATGTCAAATGTGGGAAGTTGACTGCCAACTATGTTGTACTGGTTGAAAAAGATAACATTGGAGGCCGTTTTATGACTTATGTTGGTAAATGCTTTTAAGATAAAAATAAAACTTCACTGATATTAAGGTAAGGTAAAGCAGAAAGACCACCCTCAGACCAGAGAAGGATTGTATACACTGCTGTTGATTACACTGCTCAGCAAATTAAAGTACCACATTCAGAATCAGTTTTTGCCAGAAGCATATATAAATATCAGCATTTGCTGTGGCATCATTTTGGAATAAAGTTTTTAATTTCAAAATTTTTATATTTTACACCTGTATTCTGGCTCTCTTTAAAGGTAGTACAAAAAAAACACTCAAAAGTTGTGTTTTTTTTTTTAAGATCGTGTTCATAGCGCTTATTTTGCATTGTACAACAAAGTCTGCTTTTAATACCAAGTATGCTAAAAAGAATCATTCAGGCTTATTATCTCGATTACTCCTACTCTAAAGACTCAAGCCTACTGTTTTGGCTTGTAAACACTACAATATCAGTGAGATTATAATGATCATATAACACTTTTTTCAGTCCAAATATACACCTACTGAAAAGATCCAGTGCCAAAAATGTATCTGTGGTTAAAGGGGTTGTAGACCCTCAAGGTTTTTCACCTTAATGCATTTCATGCATTAAGGTGAAAAACCTTCTGTAGTGCAGCAGCCCCCAATAGCCCCCCTTTTACTTATCTGAACCCAATCGTTCCAGCGATGGGCACAGCTGGCTCGGGTCCTCATTGGATAGATTGATAGTGGCAGGGGCTATTGGCTCCCACTGCTGTCAGTCAAATCCAGCGACACAGGAGCCGGGGGCAGAGCCAAGTCCTGCTGTCTGTGCCAATGGATGCAGCAGCAGGACTCGGGAGCGCACCTGCACAAGTGCCCCCATGGAAGGCACTTCTCCGTGGAGGCACTTGAGAAGAGAAGGATCCAGGAATGCCGCTGAGGACCCCAGAAGAAGAGGGTCGGGCCACTCTTGCACAGAGGAGGAAACTATAACATGGTTATTAAAAAAACAAAAAACAAACCTTTACAACCCCTCTAAAAAGTAAAATCAACTCAGATTTATCCCAATGAAACATAATTCCCAATTAAACACAAAACACTATGAATTTAAAAGCTATATGACGTGACCAGTATAAAGCATTCAGGTACCATACTGAAAACTCTGTATGCAAAGGCCACCACAAAATTATCTACACCCTTTCCAGCATCCATGTTTTCATAATTGTGGTTAGGGATTCATTTAATTTTGACCTTAAACCTGTCTATTCACAGTTTAGTGAGCAGGCAAACAAACAAAAAATATCTGCCCACTTCCCTCACCCACCCATTAAAATGTTTGACTGATATAGATTGGAAGTCCTTAATTTAGCCACTGTATCACTACTGCCTCTAAATGGCAGATTCCCGCTGGTTTTTGTTTGAAATTGTAAACAAGCCACCTTGGATCTCGGGTGACATTATGGACAAAAAAATTGTAATTTAAAAAAAAAAAAAATTATGGAGTGGTATGCTGCGACCTCAAAAATCTGCTGGTGTGAGAGACCCCTGCTTTTGTCCAAGTCTCATCTTAAATACATTATGTGTATGTCTTCTGCCATAGCTTGGGTAGCCTAATTTCTGCTACAGGCTATACAGGCTGTATATCTGTTTTGTACTTTTTTTTTACTATGTTTTGCCAAGGCTAGGCTCAGTGGTGCTTTCTTTCTTTTCTGCTGTGATTTTTGCTATATGTTTTGAAAAACTTAAATAAAGAGTAAAAAAAACAGCCATTATCATAGTTGGTCAATGACTTCACCCAGGTTCTCATCGTGGTTTACTTAGCTCTACATCACTAGACAATGTTATTGATGTTGAATTTACATTGGGGGACACTGTTTATTTATTTATTTTTATTTTTTTTTAATTAATTACTTTTTCTATGTTTTTTTTTTTTTTGCTTTTACTATTTCCTTTTTCTTGTGAATGAAAACCAAGGGTTACTACTATATGTACCCTACACTCATTAATGTAGGGAAGGTCAAGATGTCCCAATTCTGATAATTTCCCTCTGCAGACCCAATTTCTCTTTTGCTTAACAGAATATGGAGGATATGGATCAGCATGGTGACAAGGTGCCCTGCTCCTTGTATGGTATCTTCCCAAAGTTGAGAGCATGTAGCCTGGAATTGGCCGGGGGGATGGGGGTGCATGCTCGTTGACCCCCCTTTCTGGCAACCCAGGCTATCCATATGCTTTTTTTTTTAAAATCTTCCAAATTGGTCATAAAAAGGCCAGGGAAAAGACAAGACAAAATGTGAATCCCATAGACTTCAGTAGGGTTTTGTGCTGTGTTCTAATTTAACAGGTTTTTCCTGGGTTCACCAAATGTGCGGCTAACCCAGCTTTGCTCGGTTCATTCATCACTAGCTGTTGGTACAAATGCGAGAAACAGCACCCATGTGGAATTAATATTTATCTTTTTGTATATGATATGGTATTTAAAAGTCATTTACATTTATTTTATCAGTGATTTTAGAAGTCTTTTTAGATATTGTTAGTACATTTTAAAGAATGATTATAGTCAACAAATAGGTTAACAAAGAAGTATAGATATAAAGTTGCAGGTTTTGGCAACAAAAGTGTATTGGGTATATAAGAATAGCCAGGGAGGAGAAAACCTAGGTTGGGACCTTTGAAACAGCTACATGTTGTTATTGGAAATTTAAAAAAAATTGCAATAGGGATGACAAAATGAATAATCACTGCTTGCCTGTAGCTGTAGCAGGGCATCCGATATGGTTTGATAAAGGTGTGCATATCATTCCCCCTGGTCAATAATAGAGTAATTTTACAAAGGCACATTAGTTAGTTTACACTAAAAGTTCTCTATTTCCTAAGAATCAATGTTATATCCCAGGATTTTTTTTTTTAATCCAACCCTAAATTGGCTATTTTATCTGCTCTCTTTAAAAGACACATCAAAAAGCTTAAAATTTATACAACCTAGATATATATATAAAACATGTGTACTCATCTTTGCAAATTGACCTTTACATATGGAATAACAAAAAAATGTATACTATAACGTTTATGAGGAATACTCAACAGATTCATTATTTAAAACCGTCTGTAAATAGAAAGAAGTATAGTATTGAAAATACTATGCATTATGTTTTTGCAAATTGACACTGATTTGTTATGACACAATTTTGCTATATTGTATGAGTCATTTGTTCAGATTAAGATAGGATCTCACTTTTTACATCATTTTATAACTCCTTAGAACTCCAGTGGTAAAATCTTCCAGCAGCAGTTCATATGTCTTGTTGCATTCTTTATAATTAAATGAAAAATCCAATAGAAAGAGCAAGAAATCATTATAATGGCTTGGCGGCTGGGAACTGAGGTGCTGAATGCTCACCACTAGAGTCTTGAGACACAGAAGAATCACTTATGTGAACAACTCAACACCAACTGCCCAAAACTAAATTGAAATTGAAAGTCTGATTGAAAAGCAGAAAATTGATTGCTTTCCAATACGTGTATGACAGATTAAGGACATCTTATGCCTGACAATATGGACACCTTTGGGTTAACTTACTAAAGGCAAATCGAGTGTTCACTTTGCAAGGACATTTTCCCCAGAGTTTACTGTATGTGGTGAAACTTCCCTTTTCAAAGAATATCCATTAATGTGCAAAGGCATTAATAAAAACTGCATTTTTACTCCCACATGATTGGATGATGGCTGTTAAGAGAGCTTCATCACATTCACTAAGCTCTGTTATAAATTTCTTTGCAAATTGCACTTTCCGTTGCAAAGGGAACAGACAATTAACTTTAGTAATTCAACCCCCTTATGTCTGATAATACACCAAGCCAATTGACCATGTGTCATTTAAGGGTCAATTTATACTGGAGAGTAGATACCACTATCTGGTCTATACTAGACTCCACACTGTAATAAATCAAATTAAAATTAAGCAGCAATACCTTTCACCACTTCTACAATTGTGACTTTACACCATTGCTGCAAGTCTAGGAGTGATTATAGCATAGATTCCTTAATGCAGAGAGGATAACAATTTGTAAAGGATATTACTCCACACTAAGCCTGTAATTTCCATTGCATAAAATTCAGGCTGATATCAAGCCCATGGTGTTCTATGAAGTGTTCCATGAATAATACTGCAGAGAGTACTCTATAAGTAGACAGGCCATGTGACCAGGCTCTCCTTTTCCCACATATTTTTCAATAGTGAATTTGGATGGGGTTTTCCCCTAACAAAGGAGACAGTTCAACACATGTTTAAAGCAATGTTCCTTCATTTTAAGCTCATACCCTACGTTTTATGTTGACTCCTAAGTATCAGTATTAAAATGTGTCTTCTGCCATATAGCAACCATTCCAAATTAAAGCTAAACACCAGGTACAATAAACTCCTGAACAAAAATAAATTCCTTTGAAACTCCAGAAATTACCATTTAAAAGTAGCCATGATATCATCATTGTGATGCATATACCCTGTGCAAGGAACAGTGTAGGTGAGACAAAAATACATTCCTTTGAAACTCCAGAAATTACCATTTAAAAGTAGCCATGATATCATCATTGTGATGCATATACCATGTGCAGTGAACAGTGTAGGTGAGACCTCCCACTAAAGTAGTAAACTTACAGGGAGTTCACATAAGACACCAGTCACCCTGCACAAGAAAGAGAATGCATCAATGATTGAACATTATTACAGGAAACTCCTGAACAGAAGCAAAGAACAGGAGCTGTTTTCTGCTGGATTACTGCACAGATGTGGAAGAAATGCACAACACTCGCTAAGATTAAAATAAGAATACACATGCTTCTTGTGTTTAGACATTGATGTTGGTTTACTAAAGACAAATTGGCTGTGCACTTTGCAAGGGAAGCTGCACCTTGCAAGGGAAATTTCCCCAGAGATTGAAGTAAATGTGCTAAAATTTCACTTTGCACAGAATACCCAAACAATACCCAAACAAAGAAAGTTAATATATGATCGGATGATGGATGTCAATGGAGCTTCACCTTATTCACTAAGGTCTTGGCAAGTTCCCATTGCAAAGTGCAACTTCCTTTGCAAATTGAAGAGCTAATTTGTAATTCAATCTCATTAAATGTTTTGCGTGGGCTTTAGCTATAAGCTTCTCTTCTCTGACTTTTTAGGACAAGTTTTGATCTGCGTGGTGGTTAAGTGGCAATGATGACAGTTCTTAATGCTATTCTGTATACAATGTGCAAGTGTACTCATCACATTGTTATTTGTGCTGCAACAATGATTATCATGCAATGGCTTTTCTTTAAAGAGGATCGTAACTTTGAACAAAGTGAGGGATGCTGATTAAATCAAACTGGAAATGTTTAAACTATATCTGCAATTGTGATTGCAAAAATTTACATGAACGTAAATTCTGTAGCAGTTACATTTTGATGAACTAGTCTTCCAGAAAAGAAATTCTGATAGAGTAATACTACCAGAGCCACATGAAAATTTGTTTATGCAGCATTATGCTATAATGCTCTGAAATAAAAAGAGAAGAGTATACCACATTAAAATGTTAAGAATGTTTAGTTGTGATGTGAATTGGAAAGCATTTTAGCATAATAACTAGAATCTGCTTATCAGTCATCCACATTGCTTTCTGAGCTTCTGTTGGATTGAATGCAGTGATGTTGAGACTTGTAATGCACTGGAAGTTGCTGTCTTAACATACTCTGTTGCTCATGCCAGTGAAAAGATTTGGATGAAAAGACATGGACATTCTTTGAGGATTCATATTTCAGGATTCAGCATTAAAGGACGTAATTTAGAGAGTATACAATAACTGACTAGTACTTTAACAAAAGGTCGCTAGCAAACAGCAGATTTGTCTAGATATGTAATAGTAAAAGATCACAGAGAAAATATTCAGCAGTATTAGTCTCTACAGCAGAATTGCATTGCTTACTGAAGTAATACATTTTGTACACTCCGGCTAAAACCTGTTTTGCAGTTAATGCGACTGTTATATAATGTGATGATAACTTTTTCATACTGCAAGAAACAGAGTTGTAATTATTAAGTATTATAATAATAATAATAATAATAATAATAACTATGAATTCTATTCTTTCATACAAGACAAAATGTAAAAAAAAAAAAAAAAATCAGCATATGAAGATCAGCTATTTTTCATACGTGGCAATAAATGCAAATCTAATTATTATTATTATATAGGATTTATATAGCGCCAACAGTTTGCACAGTGCTTTACAACTTGAGGATAGACAGTACAAAAACAATACACTTCAATACAGTAGGAATCAGAAGGCCCTGCTTATTAGAGCTTACAATCTAAGAGGGAAGGTCAAGAGTTACAAGAGGTAATAACTGTGTGGGATGTGCTAATGGAGAAGATAAATGTACAGTTGTTAGGTGGGAGCCAGATAGGCTTCTCTAAAGAGATGAGTTTTCAGCGATTGTCTGAAGGTGGACAAAGTAGGAGAAAGCCGGACAGATTGGGGTAGAGCATTCCAGAGGATGGGAGAGGCTCTGGAGAAGTCCTGGAGGCGAGCATGGGTTGAAGTGACAAGGGAGCTAGAGAGCAGGAGGTCTTGGGAGGAGTGAAGAGATGGATTTGGTTGGTATTTTGAGACCAGGTTAGTGATGTAGCTGGGAGCCAGGTTGTGAATTGCTTTATAAGTTATTGTTAGTATCTTGATATTAATATGTTGGTTGAGTGCAGCCAATTCTCACATACCATTGTAATGAATTCTGCTTCATGGGGTTAGAGTTTTCAAAACAGTGATATGATAATCTAGGAGCACCAGTAATTAATAAGCTATCAACAGAGAGGAATTGAGCTTATTGTCTTTTTCCTTCTATTATGAGTACAGAATTTCACTGGCATTATGGTTTAAAGACTCAGATCAACTTGCATAATCATACATTTCAGAGTCAGATTTGTGAAGGCCATTTCCAGAGTGAGGCCAACTGCTCTTTCTTTTTAATTATATATATATATATATATATATATATATATATATATATATATATATATTA
>BLSH010545181.1:174401-200515 GCA_018402905.1 Glandirana rugosa | reverse complement strand
GAAGGCCATTTCCAGAGTGAGGCCAACTGCTCTTTCTTTTTAATTATATATATATATATATATATATATATTAGCTTATAAGCTTGAAACAGTAGGCGATAGAGACTAACATTTATGCTGCACACTTGTAGTATACATAAATGTGGATACAAAGTCCTTTTTGAGTTGGTAACACAGTAAATACTGTCTAAGGAAACATGAAAAAATTCTAGCCTCTCGTTGAAGGAGTCCAGATTTTCATGTTTAGTGTCCTTCCTATTAATAGGTTAATGTATCAGTTAGGACAAAGTAAAATCCAAGCTCATAAATATCATATTTGCTAAGAGTTTTTTTGTATTCAGCCATGACCCAGTGAGTTATTTTTATTACAGTTTATTGCAAATGTAAGTCTTATGACTTAAAGTCAACTGGTGAGCTCGTCTTTTATAAAGCCTTCAGGTCCATACAGCATATGGTTTTCAGCTTTGGATCAACTGCAACTTCTGTGAATGTGCCCTGGTCAACGTAATCCCATTCCTAACAATACCTTATAATTTACAGCCAAATGAAATACCCAGACTGACTGGCCATCAAGTACAGCAAAATTAGTACATGAGCCAGAGATCAACTAAGGGAACTGTGCTTGATATTTGCAAAATATAGCCCCTTGGTTTTAGGGGTTATGGGGTTCTATGAAGATTATTTTGCATTTTTACTTTAGGTTGAACTTTTCTTTTTAAGTGTTGGTGGTAGAGAGTTTGTAGATGATAGATTAGGTCTGTTCTCAAATTGTAAACATATATTGGAAAGCCAATATAGGCTCTTCCTTAGGTGGTTTATATATGGCTGTTATCAAGGGAGTACTTGGCTGGGGGCATGGGGACATTTGCCCTCCCACCAGTATTATTAAATACACTGGGCTGGTGGCCCTTAGTGCAAATACTCATCCTGACATTGATCTGAATGGGACCTGCTGTCAGGGGTGCATGTTGGTCATTTTATATCTACTTTTTCTGATTTGTGATCACAGAGTTTAGCAGAAGCAAACCTTTCAGCACCAACTTTCTTTGCAGCTCTGAAATGTCATATTACTTAAAGTGGAAGTTCAGCCTAAAACTAAACATCTCTAAACCTACTCACAGCCACATTCCAAGACTAACCTATCTAACCCTGTAAAGCAACAATCGATATACATACGTTTTCTGAATCTGTCCGGTCTACAACGGCAGATTCTGTGTGCAGGGGACAACCAACGATGGCTGGGAAATGCCGGGGAAGTGACGTCACCCATAGACTTACTATGGGGCTTCCATTGTCAGCTGCCTCTTCTGCACACTCCCGCACACAGAAGCTGCCGCTGACAGCTCAGCGTGGGACCGGACTGCAGTAGCTTCAGAAAAGGTACAGTATGTATGGTGATTTCTTCTTTACAAGGCTAGTTAGTTAGTTAGTTTGTTTTAAGCTGAACTTCTACTTTAACCTCCTTGACGGTATTCCCAAGTGTGGCTCAGGGTATGTTTTCACTGCAAATAGCAGTAACCCCGAGCCACACTCGCAATTGCATCACTGCATCCAGGCAATGTTACTTACCTTGTCCCCTGGATCCAGCGATGTCCCCCGCTGTGTCTGCGGGCTGTGTCCTCCGCCCGATGCCTGTGTGATGCCGGGCTCCGTTCCCTGCAAGCGTTGCGTCAGCGGGAAATTCAAAAAGTGAAACACACAGTATACATACAGTACACTGTAATCTGTAAGATTACATTACTGTATGAAATAATTTCACATCCCATTTGTCCCTAGTGGTTTGCCCAGTGCCCTGTCTGCATTTTTATATGTGCCATTCTTTCTGCCTGGAAACTTCAGAACATCCAAGGCATAAAAAAGCATCCCTTTACGTCAAAAGTGGTGTTTGATCAGCTAGAAAACATCGATAGTAAATAAGAATCATTTGCAGAATTGAGTGATACTGATTTTTGGGGAAATTTATCATCAGACACTGAAAGTGATGACAGCGACAATTCTGCAACTGAGCAAATTTCTGTGTTTTTGACTAGATTACATTATTGAATACATTTTATTATTATATTATCATCTTTGATAATCATTTATAGTTATTTATTATATTATAATTTTTTTTCATATATATTATAATTTATGATTTTGTGTTTCAAACTTTATCATACCCGAGATGTCTACTAGATTCTTGTTTGGACAGATTTAAGTGAGTTATTCCTAAGGATTACAGGCCTACAATATAAAACGCCAAATTTCCATGCAAAATAATGGTATCGCTTTCAGCAACAAAAATCTGAAATAATCATACCTCCAGGGAGGTTAATTAGACACCATGCTACATTCCAGACATGTAGGATACACTTTATTTAACCAATAGAAGTCTATCCCCACATACACTGTAAATGTTTTAGCATACTGCAAGGCTTTGACAAACTTACATATAAAATTACCCCTTTTAATTCTAAAGAAACAAAAGATAATAAAGGCATATCTACATAAACATATAAAATATTAACGAAAAAATAAATTTCCCCCACTTCCACTGTGAAAAACAGTGGGCATTTTTTTCTAACACAGTGTATGACCTACTTGGAACTTTTTTAAACTTGAAAATGTATTTGAAGTTTGTTTTTTATATTCTGCTGACATGCTAGTAAAGAGTTTATATGTACATTTTTCGCTCATAATTCCCCCAAGGAATTTAGCATTCATCTTCAAAGATTGACATCTTATAGTAGCCCCAGATTTTTCTAAGGTGTGACTGTTCTGAAATATTCTACATACAATTGTAGCATTGTATGATTTGCCCTTCTAATGTTTCCAGCATATAATATTGTACGTATTGATTTGTACAAGAATGTGATCGGTGATGACCTCTTAATTCATCCCAAATCAAAGTTTTCCCTTCCTCCCAAGTTTTTTCCAACCAACATAAACCTATGAATACAGTTCAACTTTCAACATTCAATTCAATAGTCCAAAAAAAATGAATCCCTTAACCCTCTAAAATATTCTACTGTTCCTCTGAAATGTTCTACATGCAGTTGTAGCATTGTATGATTTGCTCTTCTAATCTATCCAGCATGTTATATTGTACGTATTGATCTATACAAGAACGTGATCAGCGGTGACCTCTTAATTCTTCCAAATCAAATATTTCCCTTTCGCCTAAGTTTTTTTTCAGCCAAAGTAAACCTATAGTAAACCTATGAATACAGTTCAACATTCAGTTGAACCACTTCATATCCGGGCCATTTCTGGCACTCCTCTCCTACATGTACAAATCATATTTTTTTTGCTAGAAAATTACTCAGGACCCCCAAACATTATATATGTTTTTTTAGCAGAGATCCTAAGGAATAAAATGGCGGGTTGTTGCAACTTTTTATGTCATGCCTATTTTTCGAATGATTTTTTTTTAAAAAGAAACTTTCATGAATAAAAAAAAAACAAAACAGTAAAGTTAGCCCAGTTTTTTTCATAATGTGAATGATGATTTTACGCTGAGTAAATAGATACCCAACATGTCACGTTTAAAATTGTGCAAACTCGTGGAATGGCGCAGAACTTTGGTACTTAAAAATCTCCATAGGAGATGCTTTAAAAATGTTTACAGGATAGATGTTTAGAGTTACAGAGGAGGTCTTGGGCTAGAATTATTGCTCTCACTCTAACTCACGTGGCGATACCTCACATGTGTGGTTTGAATGCCGCTTACATATGCGGGCACGAATTACGTATGCGTTCACTTCTGTGAGTGAGCTCGCGGGGACAGGGGAATTTTTTTTTTATTTTACTTTTATTTTTTTTTATTTTTACACTTTATCTTTAATTTTTTTTTTTTTTGAAAACATGAAAACATCCCTTGTAATAGGAAAAGTGTGTGACAGGTCCTCTCTATAAGATCAACACATCTCTTTTCCAGACTGGAAAGGCTGAGATCAAAAAAAAAAAAAAATATCCCAGCCATTCCAGCTGAGTTTACTGGCATTGTTTACATCCAGAGACACGAACGTGACACCATGACGTGCGCCCGGGTGTCCGAGAGCCATAGAGATGACTGGGAACCATCTGTCCCTCGGAAATCTCTGGTACTTCCTTCCGGCGGCATTCCCTCTCCCATTCACCGATCGCTCAGGTGAGTTGGAAGAAGCACCAGGGGGAGACGGGAGGGGGGTCCCCTCCCGTCACCTGTAAGTACGATCAAGTGGCTGAACTGCCGCTATGATCATTCTTATGGTGATGGGAATCGCCTGCAGAAAAAAGGATATCTCAATGATGCCTGCAGGTGCCGGCAACTGAGATATAACCACTGAAATCCCAGGACGTCAAATTGACGTATTGCGGATCTGAAGTGGACTTTTAATATTTTTAAAAAAATGCTAATCCATAAACCCTAAAAATTAGATCTAATACACAACAATCATTGTCATTGTTATTTGCCACAGTTTAGTGCAGTGTAATTTTAAGTACACTACACTAAAGTTATTTTGTCATATTTGTTTATTGAATTCCAAGAAAATAATTACTATGTTTGTGGAAACAAAGCTTTTTCACACTAACATATTTCATGGGGAGAAATTCATCAATAACATTATAACTGCTGCACAGATGGTATAAACTGTTGATTTGTTAGCATTTTTATTGTGCAAAAAGAGTGGGCTAACATGAGCAACAGAAACAGAAAATGCATTGTATTTTATATAAGATAACTAACCAGGAGAAAACAAATTAAGTTTGTTTAGATTGCCCTGATTTTATTTGTTTTGAATGTTTCATTTATTATCAATAAAATAAACAATTAAGAAACATTATCTTCTTGAGAGTAATACTCACACACTCATTCATGAAAAGACAAATATAAAAAATGTGAAAGC
The DNA here is from genome assembly GCA_018402905.1 of Glandirana rugosa. Lineage (NCBI taxonomy): Eukaryota > Metazoa > Chordata > Amphibia > Anura > Ranidae > Glandirana > Glandirana rugosa. Next base: position 195,647 of record BLSH010545181.1, on the reverse strand, counting down.
AAGATTTATTTACTGAAGGTATAAAGAATGATCACTTTACAAAATGAATGCTAACCCAGCTTAGTGAAGAAGGTTACACCATGTCTCCTTTGAATTACCAATCATATGCAAGGAAAATAAAAACTATTTTGCATGCTTATGATGGGGTGATTGAAGTGAATTTCCCCTTATACACTGCAAATGTTCTGCTCCTTTATTAAATCAACAATAATGGGTTAATTAACTAAAGGAGTAGAGTCTGTTCAATGTGATAGTTCACTGAGCACAGTAAACAGGGTCAATCATCCACCTTTTTTTAATTTTCCTTGCACATGATAAGGGGCTAAAGTGAACACTGCTTCAACAAATAGTATTTATGAAGCTCTGTGAACATTTGTCATGCAAATTGTGCATTCACTTTTCTAAGTTATCTAATTTTACCCTAGATGTGACAAAAGGCCACATGGAAATAGGCAAGAGATATAAATAAGCATTATGTACAATGGATAGTTAATTTTTAAGCTCTTTGAAGTCGAGGTAAGGCTTAAAGAACAAGCCTATATTTTTATAATGTAATTCCTTTAAGTCCTACCATGAATCCTAAGAAAACATTTTTACCTGTGCATAGAAAATGGCATATTTAAATAACAAAAATGTTCAGATATATTTTGATAAAAAAAACACATTCCTGGCAGTAATAAAAGCTTTTGTTTAGGTATAGAGGACCCTTTAAATAATTAATACAAGGCTCAGTCATTTCCAGCCATACCTCATGCCCGGAGCTAGCATTGTTTACTCTTGATCTCTGTTTCATCCATCAAAAATAATAAGTAATTTATGTCAACATTTCACATTTTTTGAAAAATAACAAACAAAAAAAGAAGTGTATTAAAAAAAATTGCCCTAAAATAAAATGGTGTACTAATTAGGTGAAATTGTACTACATAATGTGGAAAAAAAAAAAATATTTTTGTTCCATACAATATAACTGAGTTTAATTGCACGGCTGTAAAGTCTGTAGGCTAATAAAAATCTGATTTAAGAGGTAAAATTTTCAATCAAGCTTTAAAGAGAACTTGTCCCCTCAAGCTAGCTCCAAGTATCTATTGTCTGTGCAGAAAATGTCCACACTAAAGCAGGCAGCAGCATGCAGAGAACGAGGAAGCATTACAAAGCAGCAACTGGAACAGAAGAATGACTTACATGACAATTTCATTTCTGCTCTGAACATTCTGTAGAACATTTTTCTCTGCTTCCCTCAGACTTGTTTGCTTGCTACACTAAAAATATATGTGTACCCATTAGTTAAAATTTTTTAAGGTTGTAGCACAGGCATTTAAAAACAGTGCTAATTCCATAACAATAAATAAATCTCTTAAACTCTTTAATTATCAATGTATTCCGCAGTCTTGTGGCTGCTACCTCTCAAGCTGCCCATGCCAAGGCTGTGGATGGGGTGAAAGTTTCAGTATTTGCTTGTTGCCAGTAAGATCACTGTTGGATTTAGGACTAAATGGCTCTGTCAGTGAAACACAGGGCAGGGCTTGGGATCTGATGGGGTTACCTGTGATCTCATAGGCTGGCTACAGGATCCTGCAGGCATGCTGTGCATTAGTGTGGCATCCTTCAGTCCCAATGCAGGAGTCCATGCTATCACACCATTAGGGGGTTGTAGTTAGCATTGTCACTCATTTACAGGAAGCTGACATAAGAAATGATATGGTCAACAGGTATTTGGTGCTAACCTTTGGGTTTACATACTTTTTTTTTAGTAACACTATACATATATTGTTATACTGATGAATTTTAAATTGCATATGATATAATAATTTTTAATCTAGTTACCTACATTAAATTCTCAGTTTGCTTTGCCTGGTAATGACACGAATGATGACTAGTTAGTAAAAAGAATGCTAATAGTTGGAAACACTGTGGAAGTTAAAAAGATATAATGAAATCTTTACAAATGTAAGATACTACAAAATTGTAAGCATCCATACTTTCGCCCATCGTGTGCGTGCATATATGATATATCCCCTGGAATGCAAAAAAAAATCATATTCTGGAAATATGTAAAACACACATGTGCTTGTAAACACCAATGTAACAATGCATCAATGTTTACTCAAGCACAGATGTGTACAGCTTTTCACTTTCTTGGCTGGCTGTACATGCCACCTGTAGCTCCCCAGGAGTAGAAAAATGCTGGGATTTTTGTGCTAGAACATACTTACATCTCAAACCATCTATGTGCCCTAAAAGGAAGCATTTCTATTTATATCTGGGTATTTGGGACTATTTCTCAAAGGGAAACCTGGAGTATAACTAAATTCTTTATACTAATGCAATGGCTCTCAACCACTGGGCACCAGATTCCCTCAACTCAGGCCATAGATTTCTTTATGCTGTAATAATTTCTGCCATCTCCCCATTCCCAGACTACATAGGGTTAACAACACTGACCAGGAATGTGGAAGGGGGTTTACAACACAGACCAACAATGTAAGGTAGGGAGAGGAGCACATGTGTGTGTAAATGATTGCACCACATGTCTATAGTGCCACTTATGCCAGAGTTTGGCAGCTGCTGTTTTTGGCTTCAGACTTTTTTCCTACAGTCAATAAACTCCCCATCATGTTATCCTATGTGTCCATGCACACATGGGCTGTCATTAACCGTTTTGTGCAGGGGCGTTTTTGAACTGTAAAAAAACCCCAAGACTAGTGGGTTCTGAGAGGAATTTTAAAGCTGTAAAAATGCTCAAATGCTGAAAAATGCTCAAAAACACGGCTCACCAGTGTTTTTAGACATTCTTGATCCATTGGGCCTTAGAGGGAAGGGAAACCTCATAGGCTAATAAAAGCACCTGAATTGGACTGGGCTGGACTTGACTGCTAGAGACAAAGCACTTAAAACAGGATTCCAGGATTCCCTTATGACCTGCTACAGGTGCTAAGGGATACAATAACACAAATTAGCATTAGATAAACAAAAATGTAAATAGTTATGGGTAAATGATCATTTATTACTGAGTACTGGATTTTTTAGGACCTCTACCCATTGGGTAGTACCCCAAGCCACACAGAAAGAAGTAAACATTATACACATGTGTTATTGCACAACAGATAACTACTACCAGGATTATAGCATATTGTCAAGTAATAGGATATGTGATTCTAAAAAATGACAACTGTGTTGTCTTGGAAATATTATATTGTCTTATGTCAGAAGTGCCAGCCTTCTTGTGGAGCAACGTGATAAAACAGTACTGCTATCTAGGGGGCAAAAAGGATTGTTACTCCAATAAAAGTATACAGCAGCTAATAGCTTGGGGTTAAGATATTCTTTTTTCTTTTTGTTTATGTGTTGCTGTATTGCTATGGGGAACCCCATGATACAATTTCTATGTTGGTATACAGAACATGCTAATGCCGGGTGCACACTACAAGTTTTGTCTTTGTACAACCCAGTGGGTTGAATGAAAAAACTGTCAGCTCTGGTTGGAGACGCTGTACTAACCATGTGAAATTAGTACAGCAATCTCCCCTGCTGAAATGTTGTGTTCTGACAAGGGGATGCCCCCCCTGCCAAAACACTCTAATAAGTACTCTCTGCCATTGGCTGAGAGCGCTGATTGGGAGTCAGCCGGTTGCTGGTTTTCCAGAATGCACGTTCAACACACCGACATAAATGCAGGCCAATGTCGGCCATTTTTTTAAATGCCCGATGTCTCCCGACATTCGGCCTGTGTGTACGGGGCTTAACAGAGGTGCTTTGTTACAGTAGTATCTTGTTGCAAAAAAAGTAATATTGTCAAGGCTGCTTTGTTTCCTCAGCACCATCACACAACTAGATATGTTGGTGTCAGAGATACCATATGCAGGTATCCAGCAGGGATGGTCAGATCAGTTGGCTGCACTTAAAGGAATCAGGACTAGGTGTAAGGTGAAAATATGAATATATTTATTAGACAAATAGCACACTTCCAACACCAAACACCAGCAAACATAAATGAGCAAGTAAAAGATGAAAACACACCAAACCCCAAAATAAATACCTAACTATCTGACTAACTAAATACAAGTGCAGAAAACACACATATACATTAAGCAAACAGGGATACCAGATAAGGGGAACAGGGAGCCAGGTACTGGGAGCAGAAGGACAGCAAGAAAGCAGGTTCAGGAATCAGGTCTCTGGATCTGGATCGCAGATCGGGGATCAGAGCAGGTCAGGTTCAGGCATGGACATGGCTTGCAGGGAAAATACCGAAGCATTGGGACAGGGAGCAAGGCAGGCTTATATGGACCCAGCAGACCCATCAGGTGCAGCTTAATGACCTGTAAGCTCAATCTCCTGGGAGACACCCGCTGGTGGCCACCAGAACTACACCATTTGGTTTTCCAAACACTACCACCAGCAGGTGACCCAAGGAAGGACACAGGTCCTGACAGTTGGTGAGCAGTATCCAGTATGCTGCATGTAATGTTTTCTGGGGTCTTTCTGAATACATTATATAATGGCACAATCAAACATATGAAAAGTGATGTAGCAAGGGTGGGGGAATACTCTGAACAAGTACCCCATTGGGAAATGGTGCACTTTAGCACAGCACAAAAGAAAAAAATGTATTGTGCTGATAAATAGCTTGCTTTTATTTTTTTTAAGAGTTGCTTGACCTAAACCTGACAATGTATTATAGATATGGGTGGATGCTGATGGGATAACCTACCTTCTATTTTCTGAAATTTCTCAAGAATTTCAAAAGAAAAATCTGCCAACCTTAATTTTTATCTCCACCATCACATGGAGTCTAAACTGAGATGCCCATCAAGGGGACACACCGGGCTTTAATTAAAATAATCTTTAATTAACTTGAAACATAAATTCGCATACAGGTGAATGAATACTTAGATGGTGACACCAATAAACAATACAATACAACAATGATTGACCAGGGTTTGCGTGCATCACAGCGACACCCAATGGTGGAGGCTAATATTACATCATGTATGTTTATTCTAAATGCTATAAAAGCTAGATACATTGCAATAATCCCCTAGCTTTGATAAAGTCCACGGGCAGTGGACGAAACGCGTCAGCGGTCTTTCCCCCCTCTCTCAGGGGACCCCTCAGCCAGAATACTCCCAGCACCTCCGTGACACGGTTCATCTGTTCCCGGTCATGTGACCGCACTGGATACCACTCCCACTCTCCGCACACATCCGCACGGAGAGACTCGCGCTTGACCAGCAGGAACAAAACCACATGGAGAACTCTGTGTTTACAGACCCGGACCACAGAAGGACCCTCAACTAAAACCACGGACGGGGTGAGTCAGCCTACTTACTTGCATCCATCTCCCCAACTGGGGCTGCCTCATAGCGACTAGACACTCCTATGGGAAATCAAATGCCATTGACTTTGTACTTTATGCAGATCTCCCCCTAGCCGGTTTTCTTCAGCCTATGGTCACGGACAGTCCTAGGCTCAGCCTGCCAGCAGCCAGTCAGGTCGGATAGTTCACTCCATTGTACATAACCTGACTTTCACCTGTGGTCATTCCCTCTATCCAGGATCTCCTGTCCCGGTGTTGTCTACCAAGACTCTCTGCCCTCTCAGGGCCATACCATCCATTAGGATTCATCTGGTCTATCATTATTTAGACCACCCCACATGGTTATTACAACCTTGGTTGGCCCCGGATGGTGCGACACAGTCACCAACTCTTCCTACCCCACGGACCCCACTGCATAACTCGGCAATTCGTCTCCAGACTGGTTCACTAGCTAAATATTGCTATACCAGACTGCGACGACTTGCACCATATGCAAGGTGTTGGTATTGTATGTGAAGTGGCTGAATGGTTCCCCTGTCAGTTTTGTTTTTGACAACGTTGCCAATTTTAACATTCTTGTGTTTATTGTTTATTGGTGTCACCATCTAAGTATTCATTCACCTGTATGCGAATTTATGTTTCAAGTTAATTAAAGATTATTTTAATTAAAGCCCGGTGTGTCCCCTTGATGGGCATCTCAGTGTCTCTCACACAGTTTCGAAGCTACTAGTTTTGGCCCTAGGGACCCCACCCTGGTTATCAGGGTGAGTGGCTGATTGACTGACACACTCACACACTCAGTCAACACTTAACTGACTAGACATTCCCTACGGGAGAATCTTTTAACCATTTTTGTTTAGTACATGGAGTCTAAAGCCTCGTACACACGAGCCAATGGTTGATCAACCCAACGTCCAACTTTTGTCCAAATTAGGTGATGGCGGTTTGGTCTAGCGTACTGACGTGAGTCAAGTATTTGGCCAACAAAGCTGAACGTAGTGACGTGTTACGAGCGTATAACGAGGATGTTCTGGTGAATGTGATTTGTGAATTACGAACACAGGTTACACGACCGAACACCTCCTGGATTCCGAGCATGCGTGTTTGCACTTCCAACTTTTTGTTGGCCAACTTCTATACACGTGAGCCAACAATCGGCCAACGCCTTGTTGGCCAACACAAGTCTTTTAGTCTCATCGTCCAACTTCTGATGGACGACGATTGGAAATTGACTGTAGAATTGTGCGTACACACGATCGGATTATCAGCCAACAGGCTGTTGGACGACTGTTGTTGACTGATAATCGGACCGTGTTGGCCAACTTCTGTAAACATGAGTCAACAATCGGCCAACGCCTTGTTGGCCAACACAAGTTTTCTAGTCTTGTCATCCAACTTCTTTTGGACGACGATTGGAAATCGACTGTAGAATCGTGCATACACGCGATCGGATTTTCAGCCAACAGGCTGTTGGATGACTGTTGTTGACCGATAATTGGACCGCGTTGGCCAACTTTTGTACACATGAGCCAACAATCGGACAATGCCTTGTTGGCTAACACAAGTATTCTAGTCTCGTCATCCAACTTCTGTTGGACGACGATTGGAAATCGACTGTAGAATTGTGCGTACACTCAATCAGATTTTCGGCCAACAGGCTGTTGTATGACTGTTGTTGACCGATAATCGGACCGTGTGTACGGGCCTTAACGCTTCCTATTTCATGAGGTATCTCAATCTTTCTAGTCATTCTAAATTAGATCATGTCCTCCTGTAGACCTTGATCAATGAAAGCCAGTTTGTAACAAGATCTTCTGAAATTTAGTAAAAAAAAAAAGATTCTTTATTATCAACACACTCACTTTTATCTACTATCCACTGATCACAGTGGTTGTCACAAGCCCATATAGAAAGGATAACTTGCCACAAATTTGTGTCAGTGTTGAATTGTAAGTCTTGTTAACTTGCTACACATTTTTACTGACAAGTTGTACACTTGCAGAGCACTTGAAGCACAAGTTCTAGCTGACACTTTTCCAGTTTTTAGCAAATTTGCGTTGCAAGTCTCTAGCAAGAGCAAAGTTGCAGTGGTGAGTCTACAATGAGAGCTCTGCAAGTCTACAGCATGAATAATCAGCCACAGTGACCCCTGTGGTGGGATGACTATTGCACAACATAATTGAACCAGAACTTGTAGCAGACTTGCAGAATGTTTGCAAAGAAAGTTGATCTGGAGTCATGCAATGCATGCTTGCTGCAATTGTGCAACAAACTCGTGAAGCCTGGCAAGTCTAGCAATAGCTTAGCAAGTCATTTTCAAACTTGCAGCACAATTGCTTACTATCTGGGAGGCAGCTTGCTGAACAGACCTGCCCAAAATTCCTTTAACCTTATAAGAGCCCAAGCTCTTTTCTAATATACCACTATTGATTGTCTTGTACCATTGAAAATATCTACCTTTTTATAGTGACTGTCTGCAAAATTCAGCAATATATCAGCACTTAGCCAGACTCAAAGGTGCATTGTGGATTGTTCTCTTAGCCCTGGGAGATCATTGATATATGTCTGACATAAACTGGAAAAACTTGTGAAGGGTTGGCCAAGCTGATGTGGGCAAAATCTAAACTAGAGATGGTCATGGGACATTTTTATGCCAAACCAAAGCTGTCAGTAAATCATCAGTGTGAAAATGAGAGAACACATCAAAAAAATAAAATTGCCAGGATGCTATAAATTAGTTGTATAATGAACACTGTTATCCAGCAAAACGTCTTTTAAAAAGTGTGTTTTTTATCTATGAGGATAGCAATTATTTTGTTACAATCTTTCTAACTTAATGAATTCCTTTTTCGACTAACAGCTTTACACTTCTGCTGTAGTAAGAATCTTTGTACAGATTGATTTTGGGAACAAACATACTTTGGCAGATGAATACATCAGAATTGGCACAGGCACAAAGCCATGCTTTTCAAAACTAGAGCCCAGTTTTGGAGATGAAATTTCGTGTCCTTCTCTGTTAACTGATGAACATGACTTACCTGCTCCAACAGTATAAGTTTTAGCTAAATAAGACTTTGAACAATTTTAAATAATTATACAGGCTGAACTGTTACCCTTTTTACAAATGAATGCCAGGAAGTTATGAAATACACAAAATAATACAGCTCTGTGATCTCTAATAAATACATTTTTGTTATTTTAGGCAATTTGCATACACTGGGGAAAGAAGGAGCAGCAGCACAAGGAGCCAAGCAGGTGTGCTGCACTGCAATAACCATGGTGATAGCAGGAGAGACCACGGTGATAGATGAGCTCATAAATGTGCTGCTCCTCTCTTCACTGTCACAGGGTGGTGGTGGGGAGGGGGGCTGTAAATAAAAATGAAACTGCAGCAGAGAAAGATTTAACTTTTTTTTTACTGTTTTTAAAACGTGTGTTACAGTTTTTAACCACTTTACCCCCCTTCATGGCCAGGCCATTTTTGTGTTTCACTTTAACTGAAAATTGCTCAGTCGTGCAACACTGTACCCAAATAAAAATTATGACATTTTTTCCCACAAATAGAGCTTTCTTTTGGTGGTATTTGATCACCACAGCAATTTTTTTGAGCTATAAACAAAAAAATACCAACAATATATGTATGTTTGGATCAAGTAAGGGTCAAAGTTCAATGTCATGGTTAAAGGTCATGGTCTGTATGTTTTGAGCTGGATTTTTTTTTAAAGAATTTTTTTTTAATTAGTATCAGTGTCAGTATCAGTGTGTTTTAGGTAGGATAAAAAACAAAATGTGCACTATTGTTTCTGGGCTGTTGCAGTTACATACAACCAATAGCATACACATATGTGGTATCACTGCAATCGTCAGGAGCAGGATAATTCATTTTGGGTTGTTCTTTTGTGGTAGGTTATGGAAGTAGCAAGAAATATGCAACTAGAGTTAAAAAAATATATTGCTATTTTTTTTTCCATTTTGGGCCAGTTTTTCTTTGATAATAAAAAAATCAGGAGATATCCATTACCATTTATCACCAAATGACAGTCAAATGTGTCCTGAAAAAAACAAAGTATAATCAATCCTCAATGCACAAAGTAGTTGTAATTATATATGTGGTTTTACTAACACATGTCAATGTTGCAAAATTGTGCTTAGGCATTGAAGTAAAACTATAGGCAAAACTTTTTTTTTTTTTAAATTTTGTCCCATTGCAGAGATTTCCCTTAACTTGCTGTCCCATAGCCAAACAGAAAGTAAGAGGAAATTAGGGGAATTCCTTGGGGACCCCTAGGACACCAGAAATAGTGTCCCCGTTGGAAGATTTCCCCCATATTACTTTTCTGAGGACAACCCAAAATTTGGGATTTTCTTTTACTTTCACTTTCAATGATAATGGTAAACAATACAAATAGAGAGGGCGAATCTCCTTAACCAGGGCACAGACAGCAAGAAAAAAAAAAAACCGACAGGCATTCTAATCCGTCTCCACTCTATTCAAAACTAAACAAAAAAGTTTTGCTTTTATTTATACTTTAACATTTGTTTTACCCTTGGGCACGAAGGGGTTAACCACTTTGTGCATGCCATATAGCAATATGACGTGCACAAAGTGGTTTCATTATCCTGACTGGACGTCATATGACGTCGAGCAGGATAAGCCTCTAGCACGCACCCGTGGGGGCACGCAGCATGGTGATCGATGGTGTGGTGTGTTAGTCTGACACACCACATCTCCAATCCCGATAAATAGCCTCTGACATAGGCTCTTTACCAATTGATCAGCTGTGTCCAATCACAGATGATCACAGTGTAAACAGGAAGAGACATACATCGGCTTTTCCTCCACTCGCACTGACAGGCGGGAGTAGAGGAGAGCTGATTGGCTGCTCTCCTGACAGGGGGGTCTGCGCTGATAATCAGTGCATTGATTATCAGTGCAGACCCATCGAGGATGCCCACTTCAGACCACCAGGGATGCCCACTTCAGACCACCAGGGATGCCAATTAGTGCCAATCAGTTTCCATTAGGATGGCACTCTGTGCCCATCACTGATTGCCTGTCAGTGCCATATACCAGTGCCACCCATCAGTACCATCCATCAGTGCTGCCTATAAGTGCCCACCAGTGCCACCTATCAGTGCCCATTAGTGCTGCCTATCAGTGCCCATCAGTGCTGCCTATCAGTGCCCATCAGTGCCGCATATCAATGCCCATCAGTGCCGCATATCAATGCCCATCAGTGCTGCCTATTAGTGCCCCTTAGTGCCACCTATCAGTGCCCATCAGTGCCGCCTATCAGTGCCCATCAGTGCCGCCTATCAGTGTCCATCAGTGCTGCGTATCAGTGCCACCTATCAGTGCCCATCAGTTCTGCTTATCGGTGCCCATCAGTTCTGCATATAAGTGCCTCCTCATCAGTGCCACCTCATCAGTGCCACCTCATCAGTGCCAATCAGTACTATCTCACCAGTGCCTGTAAGTGCAGCCTCATCAGTGCTCATCAGTGAAGGAGAATACTTACTTATTTACAAAGTTTTGTAACAGAAACAAAGAAAACTTTTTTTTCAAAATTTTAGGTTTTTTTTTTATTTGGAGCGCAAAAAATAAAAACCCCAGTGGTGATCAAATACCACCAAAAGAAATCCCTATTTGTGGGAATAAAAAGATAGAAATTTTGTTTGGGCACAGTGTTGCATAACCACGCAATTGTCACTTAAAGTGTGACAGAGCTGAAATCTGAAAATTGGCCTGGGCAGGAAGGGGAGAGGGGAGTGCCCAGTATTGATGTGGTTAATATGTAATGTTATTGGAAGGATTTGTTTTTTTACACTATAGAGCATTTGGTCTTATGGAACACCTTCTTATCCTGGGCCTCTAGTTTAGGATCTCAGTTTTCATTTTTTTAGCTTACATACAGTAGTTATGTAGTAGATTGGATGAAAATCTGTATAACCGCTATATTTACCTCAATATTTCAATATCATCTTAAAGTGAACCTGCATCCAGACTAGGCCCATAAAGTATTTAGATCGTCTAAACAAGCAGTGAAAGCAATTTAAAACAAGCCCATGTTCACCTGTTTATCTATAAGCATTATGGAGAAATTAATTTTCAAAGTGCACAAAAACTCAGCCTTTTTCTATGAGAGCAGAACAGAGAGGTGACTGAGGGATTTTTTTAAAAAACTTGTTTTGCTTGTAAGGAATATGTAGGAATATGTAAATACTTCAATGTCTTCTAGTTGTGACTTTTAGCGAACACTAAACCTTATGTGTTTGTTGATCCAGCGATTGAGTGATTGTTGCATAGACTCATGTTTGACTATTTTTATTAAATGTGATGCAACCCTTGCAAAGAGGAAAAAAGACAGAGAAGCCAGCTACAGATATGGCTCAGATGCTAAATGAGTATATGTACTAATAAGTCCAACCTTTAAAAATAAATCATGCCACCTTCACCTTGCTATGTCTCTCACTTTTTCCCTTTCTTTTACACTTATTTAAGTTAGTGTTTTCGTGTATGTTGGATCTATTTATGTTTTATTTTATTTAATTAGCAAATGTATAGCAGTTTTATAGTTAAAGGTTAAAGTAATATTTGTTGTCTAACAATGTTTTGGGAAATGTCACTCTTACAGAAAAAACATATGCCATACTCTGCATTAGGACATGATAATATTACTTTGACCTTTCGATAAACAGCACTTTGGGGAATATATCATTTTGATTCAGTTTCATGCTAATTTGGATGCTGAATAATGTTCTAGAATTTGGTTCTGTTTTTATTAGATAGGAAATTAAAAATATATAACTATGTTACTCCATTAAACATGGGTCATGACTCTTTTGCACTTCATTTACATTTGTTTTATATTATAACATTATAATATATAACAAATAGAAACCAGATCAGATGCCAAGTGTTACCTTCACTTGGCATCTGGTCCTTGGTCACATCTCCAAATACCAAGCAGCATTATATTGTCTATGGGCAGCACAGTGTGTATGGGATTATAATTTAATTCCAATGAGGGACATCAGCAGCATAGACGAAGTATGCTGCCCCTGTTTTGAGTGGATTTCCTTGAGATTTACCTGACAAGCTGACACTTTTTTGTATATGTAAGTACATTGCTTTGTAGAATCCTCTGGGGCCAGGGGTTGATGTGGGTATTTCTTTGTAATCTATAAATTCCTGCCTGCTATATCTATAAACAGATAATAAAAAATATTGCCCTTCTTTATGCCTTTAAGTAAAATTACCATATAATTATTTCCCTTTAACCCATACACCTGTTTGACAAACAAGTAAAATATTCCAATAAAATACCCCAAATAAAAAAGGCACCGTCTGTTGTGGTAGATGCTAAGGATATGCAATACGTTCATATAGCTAGAACTATAAAACTCTGCTACAAACCATTTCTACAAATCTTTCTAAATACAGAAAAAACCTCCAGGTTATTCAGCTCCATGTTCCTTCATGAAAACTTAGCATTTGGAATGAAAAGTGTGATAATAGGTGTAGAAAAATAAATGCGTCACAACACACGAAAAAAAAATAATCTATGATTTCCTTACAATGGTATGTCAATATTTCTACCTGCATTATAGTCTGTAACAGGGATGTCCCACCCCCAGCCTATGGGCCACATGCGGCCCTGGAGGGTTAAGCATGACAGGCTGGACAGAGCCCGGGGGATTCCATGCAAGCACAGCTGCCACAACGGCTGACGCAGACAAGCCCAGCCCATGCACATCTCTATAGACACTGGGGATGCTGTGCAAACATAGCAGCTGCAGCAGCCTACATTGACAAGCGAGGAAAATGCATGCCTGAAGGGATGCCGGGGCTCTAATGTGTGCAATAGCAGCGGCAGCAGGGAACGCAGAGGTGCCAGGTAAGTAAATGCTGCATGGCTGGATCCAGGAAGGTGCTGTGGTGGGCTGATTTCAATTGCTCACTCCTTCCCCAACCCCCCGTAGCACATACATAAGCTACATTCACACCAGCAATTAGGGCCGGTGCAAACTGTAGCAGAAGTTCCTCCTGCAGCTCTCAGAGGGTAGGTAGGGCTGCCAGCCCTGTTCACTATAATGACAGTTTGACGGCAGCCACACCTATTTGCAGCTCTCTACACAGCCAGCAATTACCTGTGTTAATCACTGCTGGATGCACTTTGTCCGCGTTCAGCAGTGATCACTGCAGGTAATTGCTGGCTGTGTAGAGAGCCGCAAATAAGTGCAGCCGCTGGCGACCTGTCATAGTGAAACGGGCCCATCAGCCACACCTTCCAACTGAGAGCTGCAGGAGGAACTGCTCATCAGCTATACTTTTTGTTAGTGTGCTTTATGTGGGGCCCAAGACAATTTATTTTCTTCCAATATGGCCCAGGAGGGTCAAAAGATTGGACACCCCTAGTCTATAGGAAAACAAACTCTATATCATGCATTAGTGAGTGTCCCAATAGTTTTAGTGGTTTATAAAGGGCAAAAAATAATTGAAATATTAGTACTAAACCTTTTTAGGTGTTCCCTATAGCAAGCTAGCCCCAGAATTTAGAGTGAGGTGCTGCAGCTCTCTTCACTTTATTTCCACAACCCCTAGGGGACCCAAATTATGACCAGAACTTACAACTGTACATTATCACTCTACAATCCAACTTGTGCCATAATCTCATGAAAGCGAACATCACTAATTGTACCCCTAGGGCACTGTGAGAATAAATGAGCACATGTGTAAACATTTGGAGGTGTCTGGTCCACAATGTGGGGGCCAGCTTGGTATATGGAAAGATAACATATGTGCGCTCTATTGTCTGAAAGTGAAAACCTCTAGCATTACTTTATTGAAATATTCTTTCCTTTTCAAACTTCTGTGTTTGAAAATATCTTCCTAAAATAATGCACAAGCTGCTAGTCATACTGTTTCTTCTAGAAACAGCATGAACAATTCATTTAATTTCCATCTGTTTCAACATGATGAGTTGACTGTACCCTGTATCTCTCGGAACATGGCCAAATAGTCTGTCCAGCTAATTGGCAATGTTCCAGTTACCAAAACACTTTAGATAAATGATTTTTGTATTTTAAAGTAACATTTTTTCATATTCCAAATAAAGTGTATCCACTTTCTGTAACAAATCAAGGACTAGTCTACTCTCCAATATATTCAGGTGATTTTAAAGAATAATTCCAATTAAAACAAAATCATCATTTTAGGTGGAGTCACCAAGTTTTCATCTCCTGTTGGGTTTTCAGTGCTGTATGATTCCATGGTGAAGAGCCTCTCCACAGCAGTGATAAGCTGGGAGCTTAGCTGAAAACTGGCCTACTATTGTCACCACCATGTAAGCTTTCCATACTGTATATATTTATGGAAACTCATTAGTAGGCACCCAGAAATATCATGAAAACTCTCTCAAGCTGGTGGACAGTAGCACATCATTTAGTCAAGCTGTCAGCCTTTACCATCTGAAGGTAGTGAATGCCAATCTCCCTATTGGAGTCTTAAAAAAAGTGAAGAATTGTCAGTGGATTAAACCACAGGTACATCTATTCTGTGTGGTTGCTGTTTCTAGTTCAGATTAGACTATGGTATACCATGACTTTAGCTCCAGTTCTCTTAAAAGCAATTACAAACATGAATATGTATAGCACATATGGATTCTCCAATTTGGAAGGTAAAACATATAGTGATTTGACACAGTAGAGAGTCATTATGTGACCTCTGCAGTGTGTATAACTTATTGAACCTCTCAGTACCATATAACACTTTCCATAGGTGTGTGCAGCCCATTGCATTAGGGTGTGCATCCCAAACTTTAAAACACACCATTCTCTGCAGCCTCAGCTGCACTGGGCAGTGAATAAAAGGGCAGTGCTCTGTGCTGAGCGGCTTCCTGTTCATTCACAAACGGAAGCATAGTAAACACTCACTTACAGTGGCAGCTGGTAGGTGTTTTTTTTTTGGGGGGGGCGGCAAACAACCACCCCATGGTCGACCGGTGGCACGCTGTCGGTCGGGTCATCCGCACCCCCCCAGTGGGTGGTCGGTTGGGCGATCGGTCAATCAGGCCCAGACTTACCCAATCTAGGTCGGGGGCGGGCAGCGCTCCTATATGCAGCTTGCATCACATCTCCTCCTCCTCTGCATCACGGGGGTTCCACCATGCATCTCCTCCCTCCTCCTCCTAGGCGTCCAATAGGATTGCCTATCCTTTCAGCCAATTGGATGACAGGTCTCAAGACCTGCTTCCTGATTGGCCAGCAGGAGGATCAGTGTGACAATAGCAAATATTCATTTGCTATTGTCACACCATTTTTTGAAGCCTATTAGAGCCTCTGGCTCTAATCACGTGCTTCAAAAAAAAAAGAACCCATTGGAATCCATGCAACCTGCATGTAGATTAGAAGGCCGGATGCATGAATGAGGGGGCGTTGCCCATGCACCCCTAATGGATGGGCCACCACTGCTTACTTAGTAAAACCCTTTACTATGCTACAGCTATGAATGAACAAAGTGAGTGAGTGTGTTCACTGTGTTCATTTAGAAAAGGAAGGGGCCAATAAATGACATATTGACTAGCCCCAGCCCCTGCTCTCCATCCTGAAACACCCCCTGCAACAGCTGGGGGGAGAGGAGAGAATAGGAGCAAAGCTAACAGAACTGTGGGCGGGGGGGGGGGGTGCAACACAGGGGGAAGCCCAGGCAGTAAAGGAAATCGTCACTGCACATGATTAGGGTGTGCCCAGGTACACCTCGTACACCCCCTGCGCACACCTATGACACTTTCAGCAGATGAGCAACAGGGCTATAGAGGGGCTGAGGAAAATATTTAAAGAATACACCATTTAATGCACTTATGTATCCAATTAGGACTCATTCAAACCACAGCATGTGCATTGGGGGCATGTGCTGTTAGGTGTTTTTGACATGCATTTTAGTGCATTTTCTTTTTTTCGTGTCTATTTTATTACAATGAGCTGCAGCACATTGTGATGTGTTACAGTTTATTGTCCTGCTTTTTTTTTTTTTTTCAGGACACACAAGCCATCCTATTAGTGTGAATGGAAACCATGTGACTTAAGGCTATTTGCCTTGTCCTTGAATTGGGACTGCACTAGGCAATGGAGCCCAATGTTACTGGTGTGAACGAATACTTAATATATCATAGGACTGTAGCCTCCTGGAATTCTCTAAGTCTCACAACACTTTGCCTTGAAAGAGGTATCTGGATCACAAGACTAAATGGGTTTACAAATTGCCTGGAAGGTGAGACAATTTGCATGTATGTATGTTAGTTATGCATGTAGATGCGTGCCTTAATTTCAGTTTGGCAATTCCTCATTTTGAGGTTCAAATTTGCTAAATCCAATAATTCACAGCAACCAATTGAACTTGTTTTGGCCTAATCTGACTTTCACAGAATACATTTTGATTGGTTATTAAACCTAGGAATTAGACTTGAACATTAGTATTCACGGATAAATTGTCTTTTTGCTCCAACCATAAAGATAATATGGAGAATTATTCTTGTATCAGCTGTATGTTGACCTTGCAATTCAAGGAATACTTGCAAGCATTTTGCAGATTTCCCAGGCACTCTCCCAAATTATTGATGCTTCTGATTACACTTCAGAAATCCTAAGTACAGTATTAAATGATTGAGCAGTTTGCTGGACATAATGCTCTTTTCATACTTTCCGTCTCCTCTGCAATTATAATGCCATTTTGTTTAGCGTCAAGAGCAATTTGACACACATACTATTTAACTGGTTGGTTTTTAACATAGTTAAAAGTATGTGTAAACCCCAAATAAATGACATTTAGTTTGTAAAAGCATAATAAAGCGCTGACATTCTGACTTTTTTTCATCCTTTGTTTAATCTCTCTATTGGCCTTTTTGAGGACACTTCCTGTCTACATGGACTCAAATGATGGCTACCTAGCATTTCTCTGAATGGTTTTCCTTATGGTGATAACAGTGTAAAATGTCTGTGTAATATGCGTTAAAAACAGCTAATTGAAATCTCTATCATAGGACTGTATGACAGGGTGAGAGTGCAGGTAAACAACTCAAAGACAGGGACACAGTGTAGTTCCCGAACAAGCACCTTCATGGCAGAATCACCAGGTATTGTTTTTATAAAAACTGCAGATTTATAAGTAAAAAAAATAATGTTTAAAAAGGACAATAACATGTTAAATGAGCTATGGATTAAAAAGAACTCCAAATAAAATATAAATTAAATAATAAGCATAAAACATGTATGTGAAATATTTTTTATTTTGTTGGAACTCTGTGCTCTTGTCAAATATAGGTAGGGTAGCACAGTGGCTTTGAATATATCATCCTTGCAGTGCTGGAGTTCTGTTGACACTATGGGGTTGATTTACTAATACTGGATAGTACAAAATCTGGTGCAGCTTCTAACTTCAGCTTGTTCAATCAAGCTTTGACAACAAATCCTGGAAGCTGATTGGTTTCTTTGCAGAGCTTCACCAGATTTTGCACTCTTCAGCTTTAGCAAATCAACTCCTAACTGCCTGTAGTTTACATATTCCCTCCATGTTTATGTGGGTTTCCTTCTGATGCTCTAGTCCAGTGGTTCTTAACCCTGTCCTCAAGTACCCCCAACAGGCCATGTTTTGGGAATTTCTCTTAGATAAAATAGCTGTCCAAAACACCAAGACATTCACTTTGATTAAAAGCACCTGTGCAAGATAAAGGAAAACTTGCAAACATGGCCTGTTGGGGGTACTTGAGGACAGGGTTGAGAAACACTGCTCTAGTCTCCTGCCATATGTTAAAAACACATACAGCATGCATTAACCATTTTAGACATTAGATTAGATGCAGGAACTTAACCACTTCAGCCTCGGAAGTATTTACCCCTTAATGACCAGAGCACTTTTTGCAATTTAGCACTGCGTCACTTTGACTGACAATTGCGCGGTTGTGCGACCTTATACCCAAACAAAATTGACATCCTTTTTTCCCCACAACTAGAGCTTTCTTTTGGTGGTATTTGATCACCTCTGAATCACTTCTGATCACCGCTATAAACAAAGAGCGACAATTTTGAAAAAGAAACAATATTTTTTACTTTTCGCTATAATACATATCCAAAAAAAAAATATATAAAAAAATGAATTCATTCATCAGTTTTGGCCGATATGTATGCTTGTACATATTTGTGGTAAAAAAAAAATTTGCAACAAGCGTATATTGATTGGTTTTCGGAAAAGTTGCCACGTTTACAAACCATGAGAAATAATTTATAGTGTTTTTACTATTTTTTTTTTACTAGTAATGTCAGCGATCTGTGATTTTTATCGGAACTGCGATATTGCGGTGGACATGTTGGATATTTTTGACACCTTTTGACATTTATACAGCGATCAGATCTAAAAATAGCCACTGATTACTGTATAAATGTCATTGCCAGGGAAGGGGTTAACCTGCAGGGGGCAATCAAGGGGTTAACTGTGTTCCCTAGGCGTGTTCTAACTGTGTGGGGGCTGGGCTGGCAAGGGAATGACAGATCTAACTGATCTCGATGACAGGGATCAGTAGATTTCTGTCATACACACATACAGAATGGGGAACATCGGCGGTTCCCCGTTCTTCCTGTGTAGTAGGCGATCGGGGGTCACCGGCAGACATCAAGTTCGCCCGACCCGTGGCCACACTGAGGGAGCACGCAGCCATTTATAAAACGCAGATTCGCATTCCGCTGCCACTCTGCAGGTTAAATGTACGCGAGCTGATTGTTATCCGGTTAAAATCACTTCTTTAAAGGCAATTCACACACTACACTTGCTAAGCCACAATAAAATGGAAAAAAATAAAAGCAACCCTTTGATCACCTGATCCTCAATTTTCAGTTAAACTCAATTGTTTAGGGCCCTTCAAAACACCTAAAGGGGGCTTGTCAGGATAGAAAAATGGAAATGGCCACTGGTAATTTGTTTCTGTGGGTACTAGCCCTGAGTTTGCCATTGTCATTTTTGCTTTACTATTTGAAGCTTTTTCCTCCTTGTCCATTGAGGGCAAAGCAACAGTGTCTAAGTAAAGACCAACCCATCACCACATGTGATCAATTTATACCTACATCTCGAGTGCTAACCCTCTGTTCTTTTCTCCATCACAGCCACCAGCAAAATTCCCAATAGTTGTGAAGCTGCGGTGTCAGTTATTTGACCTCAATAAATATGTCACTCCCCCTACCTTCTCAACAGGTTGTATTTACAGAGCCTAAGAATTCTGTCATTAGAAACTATAAAGCACCAAACAAAATTAATAATTTGAAAATTTTTGCCATAATGTGCAAGTGCACACAACATATTATGGAAGGCTTGCCAAGCAAAGTGATCATATCCATTGCTGATGCTCCCATTGCTCCCAGTCTTTCAGGTTTAGACTCTTTGGCCATCTTGATTGGTCAGGCCCGGATGAAGTAAACCCCATGTATGCACATGGGAGTCGCTTTGTCCTGCCACAGAATCATGCTGAGACTGTAGACTATGCACATGCAAGGCTCAGGCTACACAAGAAAAAAATAAAGTGCTAACAGGCAGGTATAAGCATCTATGACTGAAGAGACATACACATCCTACTTGTAAGCATTTTTCATAAAACCAGCTTTACTTTCACTTTAAGTAGATGGTATTATAAACGCTAAAAATACAGCTCACTAAGGTGGTTATTTATATCATAAATATTTTATTGTAAACACTTTATTGACTGACACTTTTATCATTTGCATAATTCGATTAATTATAAGACGTAATCCATGCATATGGATGATACATAACCATTTAAATGTACTTGTAGAAAGACAAGAGGATATTTATGTTGCCAAATGAAACAGAGAGGAATCATCATTTAAATGTTGTCTTACAGACAGATTGGAAAGCCTGCACCTAACACGTGTCAAGCCATCTTCCTGAGTCGGATATAAATTGCCTGACATGAATAATGTGAAGATGGAACCTATTATTTGAAAATAGTGTGTAACGCGTTCAAACCTTTGAACAGTACTTTAAATAGTTGATTATCACCTAATTGCAGAAAAGGAAAAAATATGTTTGTAACCATATTATTTTGTCTCACATTATATTATGATCAGCTAGTGTCATAAAGGTATGACAGATAAATGGCATCTAAATATAAAGCTTGTTACAGCACAAGTCAAAGGGAGCAAGCAAGTTAGGAACAATGTGATTTGTTAAATAAATGATAATGAGTATTTATAAATGGAATAATCTAGTCTGGTTCACTGAATTTTTAGAATATCTTAGTAAAGGCATTTAAAATAATGCACATTCTTACTCTGGATTGGCTTGCTGATGGTCACAACAGTGGACCATGCTTGCACAACGTGTGTCAGCATAACTGGCTGCGCTCTCCAACTGGGCCAAATGTGACAGGTTGACAACACAAGAACACAACCAGGGGATGGTTGTCACCCCATTATAAAAAGTGCTTGAACAAGCATTTTTAACCTCCTCCTATCCGCGCTATAGCCGAATGACGGCTACAGCGCGGCTCTATTGACGTCCTCCCATTCGGCTCGTGCTGGGCGCGCTCCCGCGGGCGCAAGCGGCGCGTGCACGTGCCGCCGCACACTGCGGGAGCGTGCCCGCGGGTCGGGCGGACCCGATGTCCGCCGGAGACCCGCGATCTCCTTACAGTGAGGAGGAACGGGGAACCGCCGAAGTAAACACGGCGGTTGTGCTCGGCTTACCCTCCTGCAGTTATCTCGGCGCGACATCGGCAGTAAGCCGATATCGCGCCTATCCTCCTCCAATTTTTACGAACAAGTTCGTGAAAAATATTACCCCACTGTTGGTAGGGGACCAACACAAGAACACAACAGTTGGACAGTGTAAACCGGGTCAACCTCTCGCGTCGGTCAATACGACT
>BLSH010545181.1:122356-170184 GCA_018402905.1 Glandirana rugosa | reverse complement strand
TTTTCCCTATCCCCATTTATTTGTAGGGCACTTGCCCTAGTTTGAAGATGATTTTAGAACAGTTATATGGCTTCTACCGTTAATTAATACTTTTCAGACACAGTTTGAAGATGATCCACATTCACCTCCATTTTTGCTTTTTTTATGTTTTTATTTTTTTAAAAATATTTACAGTTATTTCCCTGTCCCCATTTTTTTGTAGGGCACTTGCCCTACCCTTACCCCCATTTTACTTCCTTTTGCAGCCCTCTGGGGCTTTCCAGGACTTTCCTACAGCCATTTTTGTGCCTAAAAGTTCGGGTCCCCATTGATTTCAATGGGGTTCGTTGTCCGTGCGATCGTTCGGGTTCCGTCCGGACCCGGACCCGGACTTTGT
Organism: Glandirana rugosa; assembly: GCA_018402905.1. NCBI lineage: Eukaryota > Metazoa > Chordata > Amphibia > Anura > Ranidae > Glandirana > Glandirana rugosa. Next base: position 169,808 of record BLSH010545181.1, on the reverse strand, counting down.
CCCGAAGTTCGGACGGACCAGCAGAACCCGAACTTCCAGGTGTTCGCTCAACTCTAATTACAATGCTTTCAGCAGTGGTTCTCAACTCCGGTCCTCGTGACCCACTAACAGGCCAGATTTTAAGTATTACCTGGGGAAAAGCAGACTAGAATACTGCAATCACAAAGCAGCAAATGATATCACCTGTGAGGTATTTCAGTTATCCTGCAAACCTGGCCTGTTAGTGGGTCCTGAGGACAGGAGTTGAGAACCACTGCTTTACAGGCTTCGGTGCAAAAACATATTTTATTCATTGTTAGTGCAGTTGTTTTTTTTTTAATGGTGGACTATGCTTTCAGAGTTTAAATTAGATACAATTATCAACTGAAAAGGCCTAGAGGTGTTTGAAAATTGTCATGATATATTTATAACCTGTTGCAAGAAAATGTCAACAGTTTAAAAACTGTTGATTATTTTATTTTCTGGAATGAAACGTAGGTAGCAACAATTTTTCCATGGTTAAGGATGATAACAAAACATGTCTACATTCTACACAACATAAACAGTCATCTTTAGGGGGCTGAAGATGCTTTTTTAAATTCTTATTTAAAAGGATATATAAAAAATGTGTGGTTACAGATGTTTTATTAGTACCAGTGCAAAACAGAATGTCAACTTAAGAGTCTGATCCTGAAAAGATGTTTCCGCTGCACAGTCCCTATCTCATTCTCCTCTCTATTTAGATCTGATGTTTCTCCCTGTAAGTGTAATAAAGTGTTCTGTAGTGGACTGAGACACCCTAGACAGTTTTCTATTGAATAAAATAATGTTTACTGAAGCCCGCAGTTCAGTACAAGGTCCAGGTACAAAAGCATGGTAATTAAAGTGGACCGAGACTTATCTTTCAAACAGTATGAGACAAGTCCGTTGGGAAAGGTATAGCAATTACAGTACATATTCTGCAACTACTCCTGTTGCCTAGTCGAACTTTTTCATCCATTCCACAGTGATGTGCGACTTCAAGGCAACCACCATAATACAGGAGGCGCAAGCTATCATTGATAAATCATTCCTCTTCTCTGATCTCATAATGTTATTAGTATAATGGACTGGATTTAAGGGTAGTGTTTATGCACTGTCACGTGGCAAAGTGCCCCTTTGCTTCTAATTCTATGCTAGCAGCACATTTCACTTTTAGGCTTCAGGCACACTGGACATTTTTCCAGCTACTTATAGGGGCACCAGGCTTTTTTTTCCTGCCCGTAACCCCCCCCCCCCCCCTGCATGTTATCCTATGTGTCCATGCACACATTGGCTTTTATTAGCGTTTAGTGGAAGGGACTTTTAGAGGAAGAAAGAAAAAAAAAACACTGCTAGTGCGTCCAGGAGCAGCAGAGTTTTGTCAGCAAAAATGCTTGACGCATGTAAACATGTCTGTTTAGCACTTGAGTGTTAAATAATGGGCAGAATAAATTATTATTATGGCCAATTAAATTAATTAATGTCCAAGTGCTTGACACCTTTAAACATGCCTAAACGCTTGTAAAACTGTTAGACACCTTTACAAGCATCAGTCATTTTTTCTACCAAAACACTGCTGCCAGGAGGCAGCAGTGGAGAGAGTTGTAGGAGAGTTTGTCAAATGTCCTGCTTGACGCCTTACCATAATCAAAAGCAACCAAACGGATTTCAGCTTATTTAATTAGATTGGCTAAGGGATTAACTATGATTGGTTGCTGGGGATAACATTTATGCATTGCATTTGGCATTGGTTTGGTTTTAATTCAAACAGTGTTTTAAAAAAAAAACAACAAAACAAAAAAAAACTTTCCTAGCTGTTAGTCCTGTGAAACTGCTTTTACATTCATTCTGTGCAAATAAGGACAAAATTGAATGTTATTAGGCTATTTTCTCCTGAGGTCAAATATTATCAATTCATAGCGGTTTTGGAAAATACCACATTATGGCCACTAAATGGAGCTGGCAATCATAGTAAATACTTATTTACTTACTAGTTTCATCATCTCTATCTAGTGGCTATAATATGGCATTTTCCTGATTCACATATTCCGTATGAATGAACAACATTTGACATGGGGAGAAAAAAGCCTAGCAGCATTGAATTGTGGCTCCATTCACATAGAACTAATGTGCATGCAGTGTCACAGGATGAAAAAATAAACCCCAAAGTGTAAAGACAATTGTTAAAAAGTAGCAAATATTTTAAAAAGTCCAGTTACCATACCGAAGATAGTTAAAAAGAATACAACATTGGAAGAAAGACAACTGTAATCCAAAACCCAAACAAATTATCAGGGGATAATACAAGACCAATCATTAACAACACAGAAGTTCTAAAAAGAAAATTAAACAGAACAGCTATTAACATGATAGAAAGCATTCAGTCCTTGCAAGGTACCACAATGAAATATTTGACATTTTGCCTCAAGAAAACACAGAAGCAAATTCAAAATTTGACTGAAATCTTCCAGCTTTGTCATGCTGCTCCTCATCACTTGATAACAGACATGTCCCTCTTACATCGCCTTAAAACATTTTTCCAATTCAGGCTTCAGGAAATTTGACAGTTAAGTAACCACTGCATCAAATATACGATATACACAAACTACTACCTTTGAAGTATCTCAGAAATCAAAATACTTCCTGTTGAACATACATTATCATAAATTTGAAGTTCAACAAAAAGTTGATTTTCATCCTCTCTGTGTTTTATTCTTTGGTAAACTATAATCCCAAAAAGTTGTTTTTATTTGTAATGATTCAAAAGATTATCTGCACAGATACAGTCACATGTTATATTTTTCCTAATAATTACATTTCAGTAATGTTAACTACAAAGCGTATTATGAATGGACATGAGTCTTAAAAACCTGCTTTGCTTATGATGTGCCTGATTTATCTCTTTTCCCTAATTCAGTTCGGGCTTTAATAAGGTTATTTTGTTTCTCCTGAAAGCACAGAGAAAAATATTCCTTATCAAGTCCCACACACGCTGTACCCTGATGAACCTGAACACACATCTACAAATGTACCTAGACACATAGTTATTGTGATATGGTATAACGTTTTTGCTAAGGGCATCTGTGTATTTTGTTTTTTTTTTAATTAGTAGCATCTTGGACTGAACAGAACAGCTGACAATGAAGGAGAAGGATGTGAAAACTATTTTATAGATTTTTTTTTTTTTTGAAAGTGCAAGAGCACAACATCTTCACACACAAAACGAAGGAGGACCAAGGTACCGCCTACTAACACCAAACTTGATAATGATAGAAAACGGGTAATATTGAAAAAGGATTTGGTTCAATTAGAAATATATATGAGAGTATGTAGAAGTGTGGGAGGGAGCTGAATGGCAAGATTTAGTAAAAAAGAGATAAAAACCGGAACTCAAGCTCTACTTTCACCATCAAAATATAAATTAACCACATGCGCACAAGTACAAGGTACAAAATATAAAAGCTACTTTACTGTACTTTATTTATGTAAATTGGAACACACATGATAAAACGAAGACAGATATATTAAAACCCACAGAGGATACCAGAGACTTTTATTCCGGAGCACGTGCCATCACCAACAAGCTTTGAATTGGCTACTTCATTCAGCATGCGGCTTACTAACTATACTCTTGCTTCCATCTATTCATCATTATATCTCTCCTCATGCAGGAACAGTCATCAGACTTTCAAGTAGCCTCACATTTTTATAGTTAGGGGTTCTTTCATAAGAAGGGGTATCACCAGAGGGTGTGAAAGGGTGGGGGTTCATAGGGGTAGGGAGACTTGGGTTTTGATATGTCTGTCTTCATTTTATCATGTTTGTTCTAATTTACATAAATAAAGTACATTAACTTTTATATTTTGTACCTTTCTGCTTGTGCGCATGTGGTTAATTTATATTTTGGTGGTGAAGGTAGAGCTTGAGTTCAGTTTTTTTATCTCTGTTGTTCTACAACATCTTCACACCTTGAATTAGAATTCCTGGTAAGTATTTTGTTAGTTTATTTAAGATCACATTAGAAAAAAAAATAAAACTTGTAATCATAGCTGTTGGGTCTTCATTGGGCATATGACTCTTCACTTCCTGTCCCAGTGACAAATGTTTCCCCTACCTCTGCTACCCTAACCCCTACCGAACAGCATCTGGCTGCATCACACCTCTTTCAGCACCCTTCGTATGCTTCCTGAAAACCCACCCACCTACAATTCCTACAATTCTTCCATGGTCCCTGCTATCAGTCAGGAAGTATGAAAAGGCTACAAATGCTGCAACCCCACCCACCTACAATTATTTCATGGCCCCTGCTATCAGTCAGGAGGTGGGAAAAGGCTACTAATGTTGCAACCTCACCCTCCTACAATTCTTCCATGGCCCCCGCTATCAGCCAGGAGAAAATAGAACTTACTGATGCTGTAGTTCTAACTTGCCTGTAAACCTTTGACTGCTTTCCTCCTATAAGCCATTCCTAACAGAGCACAGTATATGGCCATTCTAACTTAAACGCTGTTGCAATGTTTTATGTACTGAATTTGGAGGTCATTGACTGATTTGATGTGTTAATGTAGGTTGCTGTTACAACTGTATTTATCATATGTGAGGTTAAATGACAGCATTACAGGGCAGACTAAAATACTGCAAAAAGTGCCTTTGTCCTAAATCCAGGTGGCCATTGTAAAGTAGGGCCTTGTTCACAGGCAGTTCAGCTGCATTTGCAGTATTGCCCACCTTCAAAAGAACATGAACAGAATTTGGTAAGCTCTGATGCTTGCAGGAATTCCCATTGAATTCAATGGGACCACACCACAATATCCAAGCCAAATGCTTGACTGGTGGTGACAGAATGGTAGTTCAACGTACGATCACTGTTTGGCTGTAAAAAGAAAAAAAGGTATTCAAGCAGAGGCAGTATCACCTCCTGAACATGTGCAAACCGCCTCCAAAAAGTGATCCACCTTGGCCTCCAATGTGAACTTGTTCTAACTGTCACCTTTATTTAGATACGTCTGGTGCACCCCATATTGTACTTTGCTTTGACTCTGCAGAGAAATATTCATTGTGGGGTCAAACATAATGAATATGGCATCACCATATAGTGCTAATATGGACACAGATAGATTGGGAGAGAAAATGTTACTGTTTGTAAAGCTGCCCATACACCAGTAAATTTTTGAATGATTATTCATAAAAATATTCATACAAACATTCGTATGAAGATTCTCAGTACCTTTAATGACTTGATGAATGTCATTTGAAACTTTGGCCTTTGCAGAGTTTTTTTTTTAACATTTGATTTTAAAATGAATGTAATTTTCTGAACATAAACCACAGTCACTTGTTAAAAATGTGTTCATTTGACAAAAGGTTTCCATAATGCTCCTTTCAATGTTATAATCACTAAGGTTTGAAAATGAACATAAATTTGACCCCAAGAATGATTACAAAATCAAACAAATGTTCTTAACCCCTTGGAGCCAGCACCTCCTGGCCCTTTAAAGGGTTTAGAATGCCGGGAGGCGGGGCAGGGTTTATGATCATATTATGATCAGAATTGACTGTCATGGTGGTCACATGATCGGAAAGCTTCCAATCACATGCCTCTCACTTGTCCTAAAGCTGGTGATTATGACAGTCTAGAGTGGTTGCAAACATTTTTAACCTGCTGTAGGATATCCAGAAAGCTGTTGGAATGTCATGTTCGCCACACTTTGGTGGCTGCACGAGCAGCACCAATCCATCCCCGCATTAGTGTCTCTTGATTCACACTGTTAGCGACATCTTGCCACTATTGGAAGAAGTAACCAGAATGGTGAGCCGCAATGAGGTGCAGATTAGAAATACAATCCTGGTGTTCCTAGTGGAACACAGACTGTGTGGTGCAACAGACCAGACACTGGAGGCACAGCGACAGGAGGGAGAGGAAGACTGTCTGCTGTCTCAGCACCAGCAGGATACTTTGCTTCCTGCCTTTAACGCTGTGAGGCAGAGGTAGCACGAGGCAGAGATAGGCAGGAAAGTGGAGAAGGAGTGCTGAGAAACTTACAACAAGGGGGGGGGTTGACTGTTGGGGTGCTGGTGGTGTGGAAGTGGGTTGCAATGCTAGCAGAGAGCGGGAAGCTTCATGGGGGTTGTTTCACCCCTTCTTGATCCAAGAGGAAAATCATACAGTAATCTGTGCCCCTTTCTAAGAGGGAGCTCAAAGTGCCACATTCTGAATCAGTGTGGCAAAGAACCTTTAATAATAATAGATAACATTATATCCATAAAAGAAAGAAATTACAAATTGGAAATTAAAATGGCAGTGCTTTTATTTCAGAGACAATAGACAGAAATATTGTACAGACTCACTCTACATTAAGTAAGCACTTTTAAATGGTTGCAATCTAAATAGGGGAAAAAAGAGAGATTTTATAATTAAAGTGACCTTGTAAAACAACCCATTCAATTCAAAATTGAAATGAAAAGCAAACATTTGTGTATGGATATAAATAAAATAATACTATATCTCACAAAAGGTAGTACACCCCTCACATTTTTGTAAATATTTTATTATATCTTTTCATGTGTCAACACTGAAGAAATTACACTTTGCTACAATGTAAAGTAGTGAGCGTACAGCTTGTATAACAGTGTAAATTTTCTGTCCCCTCAAAATAACTCAACACACAGCCATTAATGTCTAAATTGCTGGCAACAAAAGTGAGTACACCCCTAATTGAAAATGTCCAAATTGGGCCCAAAGTGTCAATATTTTGTGTGCCACTATTATTTTCCAGGACTGCCTTAACCCTCTTAGGCATGGAGTTCACCGGAGCTTCACAGGTTGCCACTGGATTGCTTTTCTACTCCTCCATGACTACATCAAGGAGCTGGTGGATGTTAGAGACCTTGCACTCCACCACCTTCCATTTGAGGATGCCCCACAGATGCTCAATAGGGTTTAGGTCTGGAGACATGCTTGGCCAGTCCATCACCTTTACCCTCAGTTTCTTTAGCAAGGCAGTAGTCGTCTTGGAGGTGTGTTTGGGGTCATTATCATGTTGGAATACTGCCCTGCGGCCCAGTCTCCAAAGAGAGGGGATCATGCTCTGCTTCAGTATGTCACAGTACATGTTGGCATTCATGGTTCCCTCAATGAACTGTAGCTCCCCAGTGCTGGCAGCACTCATGCAGCCCCAGGCCATGAAACTCCCACCACCATGCTTGACTGTAGGCAAGACACACTTGACTTTGTACTCCTAACCTGGTTGCCGCCACACACACCTAACACCATCTGTACCAAATAAGTTTATCTTGGTCTCATAAGACCACAGGGCATGGTTCCAGTAATCCATGTCCTTAGTCTGCTTATCTTCAGCAAATTGTTTGCGGGCTTTCTTGTGCATCATCTTTAAAAGAGGCTTCCTTCTGGGACGAGAGCTATGCAGACCAATTTGATGCAGTGTGCGGTGTATGGTCTGAGCACTGACAGGCTCACCCCCCACCCCTTCAACCTCTGCAGCAATGCTGGCAGCACTCATACGTCTATTTCCCAAAGACAACCTCTGGATATGACGCTGAGCAGGTGCACTCAACTTCTTTGGTCAACCATGGCGAGGCCTGTTCTGAGTGGAACCTGTCCTGTTAAACCGCTGTATGGTCTTGGCCATCGTGCTGCAGCTCAGTTTCAGGTTCTTGGCAATCTTCTTATAGCATACGCCATCTTTATGTGGAGCAATAATTATTTTTTTCAGATCTTCAGAGAGTTCTTTGCCATGAGGCGCCATGTTGTACTTTCAGTGACCAGTGTGAGAGAGTGAGAGCCTGCTCCCCAATCACACCTGAGACCTTGTAACAATGAGCCACATTACACCGGGGAGGGAAAATGGCTAATCGGGCCCAATTTGGACATTTGCACTTAGGGGTGTACTCACTTTTGTTGCCAGTGGTTTAGACATTAATGGCTGTGTGTTGAGTTATTTTGAGGGGACAGCAAATTTACACTGTTATACAAGCTGTACACTCACTACTTTACATTGTAGCAAAGTGTAAATTCTTTAGTGTTGTCACATGAAAGGGTATACTAAAATGTTTACAAAAATGTAAGGGATGTACTTACTTTTGTGAGATACTGTAAATACTTTTTCCCTTTTTTATAAGTGATGACATTCCCTCTGTTCCCAGCTGCATATGGGTTAGGGGGAGGAGAAGCAACAGCACGCAGATCTTTGCAGTGAAAGGCTGTGAAGGGGGAAGGGGGTGCCAGGACAAGTCTGATCATTGGAGGAGAGTAGCCTGAGTCCCCAGCATAGCTAGGGAACTGACCATGGTGAGCTCTCCTGCCTAGTGTAGTCAGTTTTTTAACAGGAAAGCAGAGGGACTGGCAGGAACACCAGGGATTTCACACAAACAAAGCAAAAAAAAAAAGAGAACAGGATACTTTTTCCTACATGTACATGGTACAGCAGGCACATATCAGGAATCTGATGTAACAAACACTTAAGGCATCAAAATGAAAGTGCATTACTACACAGAAAAATCCAGAAATGTACAGTGATTGCTCTCCTATATAGGGTCACTGCATGGCTAATTGGCTGCTTCTGCTAATAAGAGCCAATTACAATATGGGAGGCTGTTACTGAAAAAATAAGGGCCACCAAAAATTCTGCATCTTATCTGTCGGCTCTTAAATGCCACTATCAACTTTTCTGCTACTAGAAGGCATGGGATATTTTGTTGTTTGTTCCCCTAACCTTCTCCCTCTGAGTGTATTGTTTAAATTAACTGCAGAAAAGTCACTATATTTTTGTTTTTATTCCACAGTAAGTCAAGGATCTACCCTGAGAGGCTACATGAAATTCTGCATTGCTTCATTGGGGGTTATCCTACACTGCCCGAATGGGATGCTCTATCTCATTAAAAGAAAAATTATAGACATTTAATTTGCAGGAGAATGTTAAAGATCTTGAATTTTATTAAATCTTGAAGTATAAAATATTTAAGTACAGTCAATAAAATCTCAGGAATGAAAAGCACACTGTAATGATAATCATCATCATCATAAATGATAAAAATGTGATATATGATGCTTTGTTACAAATAAGAGAGAAAATGCAGACTCAGCGTTGGTATAACCATAAATAGTCTGGATGTCTAAGTGACTGTATGCACAGGCTTTAGCTATTAGGAGTCTTGGTTCTTGTCTAAGCTCATAAACTCAAAAGATTTGTTTAGCTCTAGGGCTTTCCCAACTGTCTTAATCAGAGCCATTATTTGGTTGTATGTATTGTAACTCCATTTATCTGATTTAATCGAAATACTGTTGACTCATAAATGAACATAGCTTATGAATAAAGTCTAATACACACTGCTAGTATTTTGTTGTTCAACACAGCAGTTGAAAAAAAATTGACAACTCAGGTCGGATCTCCCATGCTGTTCTATTGTGTTCTTACAGGGGGGCCGGGGGACGGGGGCGCCCCAACCCCCAACTCCCAGAACACTCTGGTCAGCGCTCTAAGCTATTGGCTGAGAGCGCTGACCGGGAGCTGGTCGGCAGACCTTTTTCGGTCATGCCCCTTTGACAGAAGCCAGCTTCTGTTGGACCAATTGGAGTACACACGGCCGAATGTCAGCTGATTTCTATTGAACCGGCTGATGCCACTCAACATTCAGCCAGTGTGTACGGGGCTTAAGTCTGCACCACCAAAAGAACAAATGATGAAACGGAAACTGAACTTTCTGAAAGGGGCTTCCATTAAGAATGTAGAAATAATTAAGTACAATTAACACTTAGGCTCCACATATAACTCTAATACAATTAAAAATGGCAGGCAGCCTTTCTTTGAAACAAAACACTTTAAAAGTTAACAGAATATGCCTCATTGGGAACGGTAGATTGATGATTCACTGGCGCTGTTGTGGGGAATCCCACGCTAACACCAATAGGGGTACTTCTAAATGATGATAGTTCAGGCGGCAGCCATCCTCAGAGTGTGTCCAGAACTCTGCAGTGAAACAAGAGAAGGAAGGGAGGCGCACCTAAGTGTAGTATAAAAAGTATTTAATTCACACGCATAAAAGTACACTTACAGGAAGCATAGTTTAAAAGGCATGTCTGTCATGGTGAGCAGTGTCCAGTGGGCTTGCATCTGCAGTAGGAAGTCCAGTCCAGGGGAAGTGGGGGATCCGGGCAATGTCCAAGGGGCTGCCTAAGGTCTGCAAGGGGGCCGTCAGCCAGCGACCTGGGCAAACACAGTGGAACGAGGCTCCGGCCTCTGAGACCGGAATTGCGTCAGCGGAAGGGACCCGTGAACTGGAAGGTAAACAAGGCTACGCACTCGGAGCACCAACAGCTCCTTCTAATAGCCTGCTATTTGCAGGCCATTAGAAGGAGCTGTTGGTGCTCCGAGCATGGAATTAATGGTTCCCTCAATGAACTGTAGCTTTCCAGTGCCCGCAAAACTCATGCAGCACCAGACCATGACACTCCCACCACCATGCTTGACTGTAGGCAAGACATACTTGTCTTTGTACTCCTTACCCGGTTGTCGCCACACATGCTTGACACCATCTGAACCAAATAAGTGTATCTTGGTCTCATCAAAACACAGAACATGGTTCCAGTAATCCATGTCCTTAGTCTGCTTGTCTTCAGCAAACTGTTTGCGGGCTTTCTTGTGCATCATCTTTAGAAGAGGCTTTCTTCTGGGGCGACAGCCATGAAGACCAATTTGATGCAGTGTGTGGCGTATGGTCTAAGCACTGACAGGCTGACCCCCCCAACCCTTCAACCTCTGCAGCAATGCTAGCAGCACTCATACATCTATTTCCCAAAGACAACCTCTGGATATGAAGCTAAGCACGTGCAGTCAATTTCTTTGACCATGGCGAGGCCTGTTCTGAGTAGAACCTGTCCTGTTAAACTGCTGCATGGTCTTGGCCACCAAGCTTCAGCTCAGTTTCAGGGTCTTGGCAATCTTCTTATAGCCTAGGTCATCTTTACGTAGAGCAACAATTCTTTTTTTCAGATCCTCAGAGAGTTCTTTGTCATAAGATGCCGAGTGAGAGCGATAACACCAAATTTAACACACTTGCTCCCCATTCACACCCAAGACCTTGTAACACTAACGAGTCACATGACACAGGGGAGGAAGACTGGCTAATTGGGCCCAATTTGGACATTTTCACTTAGGGGTGTACTCACTTTTGTTGCCAGTGGTTTAGACATTAATGGCTGTGTTGAGTTATTTTGAGGGGACAGCAAATTTACACTGTTATACAAGATGTACACTCTCTACTTTACATTGTAGCAAAGCGTCATTTCTTCAGCGTTGTCACATGAAAAGATATAATAAAATATTTACAAAAATGTGAGGGGTGTACTCACTTTTGTGAGATACTGTATCATAGTTATCTGTATTTCAACATCATCCCAAATGTGGTTAAATACAGGTTAGGGGTAATAAAATCGCAAGTACCTGGCTAGTATGAAGAGGCTAGTGATCCGTGGTCCTCCCAGCTGGGATCATTAGCCTCATCATACCAGCCAGGTACTTGCAAATTTCTTTCCCCTAAAGTGTATTTAACCACATTTGGGATGATTTAATCCTGCTATGGAAGACTATTGGGGCTCCCTTATCACTGAAAACATATACTTATTTCTAGGGATAAATTTATCCTGTGGGGGGCCGACTGGTATGTAGGATCATTCTCCCCTCCCATGTCATTAGGATAGTATATCTACATTTTGGGGAGGACACAGGTACCTATCTACTTCTGGCTATATTGATTCTGATGTTGAAATACAGATTACTATGATATATCTATAATGAGATAAATCATGATGATAAAGCTAAAGATATACATATTTCTAGGAAGTTCTTTTTGATCTTTATATAGAATCTTTATGCCCTTAATGTTCCTATATCAGTGGCTTCTTCTCAGAGACCTCCGTGGGGGCGCCCCTCCATGTTTACCCCACCAGAGCGAAGGCAGATATATCTTGGTATGTGAGTTTACAATGACTAACACAAATGATGGTCTTGCATTTTCCTGCATGGATTTCTCGTTACAATGTTAGGTTCTTTAGTAATATAATTATTGAATGAATACATATCTCCTTGTCAATACCCTTGAAGAAAGTTGTTCAAACCAGAAATGCATCGGGTACATTGTAGACAGCACGTGTATATGTATATTCATAAACAATATGGTTGTACAGTGAATGATTCACTGTTTATTTGTCTTTATGGAGACAGTATTTTTATATGTTTATTTTATCATGGATTAATGAAATATGTTTTTTATAATGACTGAATTTTGGTGATCCTGTCACGTTCCCAATGGGGCATACTCTGTTTTCTTCATATATATTGGGATGTTGGCAACAAGACACTAGGTCTTGGGAACTGTGGAGTTTCCTTTGTTCACTTTAAAAGTTAAACTGTGAGAAATATAAATTCTGCCATTGCTTACCTCCTGGTTTGTGCTAGCTTTAGTATTTTCTGGTTTATTGACCAAGCATGCAACCAGTGAGGTCAAAACAAAGTCAGAACGGATATCTCTATATTGTTTTTGGGTTAATACTCAGAAATGTTTGAAACCATCATATTAGTATAACAGCCGGGTGACTAGCATTTTTATAAGGAGATGCCAGCCTTGCTCTCTCAGAATATGTTTCCTTTAATGACACATAGAACAGTAAGTGCAGTTAGTTTGGTTTCATACAATGACATTTAAGGTTACTTGAAAAGAAAGTTGGAAGACTATTCTGCAGCTATATTAACAGGTATAATTTTTTTGCTGAGGTGCTTTGGTACATTTTAAGGTCCTGGCATAAGGACACTTCCTTTATTTGCATTTATGAATGACCTCTTCCTTTGAAATCCTTTATAATCCATTCACTATGTTGTTGAGATAAGCAACTTTTGACACTTCATTAGAATTAGAGAGCAGCACTCAGTGCCAAAGAAGATATTATACCAAGTTTCAACTTCAATAGAACAAAGGAAATGTCTTTTTCAATAAGTAAAACGAAATTGTGGGACACATTGAATGTAAATTTATTAAAGTGGAACTAGCATTTCCATGAAAAACTTTTCTGTCTTTCAAACTTCAAACAGAATTTTGAAATAGACGTTTATAATTCAAAACTGAATTTGACTGTTTATAGAATCTAGAGGTGACTTACTAAAGACAAACGGGCTGTTCTCTTTGGAAGGAAAATTTCCCTTAGCTTAGTAAATGTGGTGAAAATTCATTTTGCGAAGAATACCCAGTAACATGCAAATATAAAAACAGCATTTTTGTTAGCACATGATTGAAGTCAGCAAAGCTTCACCTCATTCGCTAAATTAAGGGAAATTTTGTTTGCAAAGTGAACAGGCTGTTTTTCTTTTGTAAATCAACAACACATCTGCTGGTGGGGGTTCAGTTCTTATCAGTATTGCCCAGGAGAAATGGGTTTTGAATGCAGTTTGCATACTTTCCTCATAACTTTTCAGAAATCTTCCAGGCTATAGTTTTCCACCATATATCAAACAGATATCAGGGCATCCATATGGACCAACATTTCTACCCTCAAGACCGGCAATTCTCAGACATTCCCACTAATGTTATAACTAGATGATCATGTGCACACATTGGGACGAATATGAAAATGCAGTAGGGGTTTGTAAAAAAAAAAGGTATTTTTCTTTAAAAAAGTCATCAACTTTGCAGAAAGCAGAAAAACACATTCTACAACACTTTATATATGAAAATAGCAGTGTCCGAAACTATCCTTTCAGAGGTGTTGCATGTACCTGCACCCTATAATAACCTGCACTTATGGCTGTGTGATGGGACGCTTTGACAAGCATAGCTTTGGCATCTCCTGGTAGTGCTAAAGCTTGCCCACCCCATCTGGATTTCTGTACTTTGTGTTTGGCCTGAAAGGTAGCCCATAATCATGATGAATGTGTGTTGGGGGGGGGGGGGGGTAACAGTAAGCTCTGATATTAACTAAAAGTGTTGGAGCTTTGTCCATCAAAATGCCCTCAAATTCTGCCATAAAAGCAAGGTACTAGAAGCTTCTGCAGGCCTGTTTTAGGCAATCCTTGGTCCCTGCATGTTATACCTGCAGCAGTTTTTTTTTTTTTTTTATCTCAGGCTCAATTTTTTTAATCTTAAATTGTAATTCTACTGCCTTTATATATTAAATCCCATATCTTAAGCCCATATTTAGACCTACATGACCATGGAAATCTGGTGAATGTATTGGGTTTCAAACACTATGGCATGAAGGTAATGAAGACATTGCAAAGGGATTGCAATTCAAATTAATCACTGTTTGTGATTTTTACACAGCATGGATTGAAAAGGAACTGTAATAATTCTATTTATTCATTTTTTTAAAATAATGCTAATTATTTATAATAACATCCTTTATATATTCACATGCTTTTGAACTTCATTGTTGTATCACAGTGTTTGTATATCTTTATGACACTAAGGTTCATGACATAATGACATGGTAAACAACTCTATACAGTATATATACACATTTAAGGCATGTAAGTTTTAAGGGATTTTGAGTGAGAATATAGTTCTTTCATATATAATTTTGGTCTATTATCGGTGTGAATTTACTGTAAGGTATAAGGTCATTGCAGGGTTATTGTGTATATTAAAAGCTTAGAGATTACCTGAAGATAAAGGAATTTTATAAAATCAATGGTGTTACTAGGAATTATGGGGAAGCATTGCAAAATTGTGATGCCTCCCTTCCCCAGCTAGCTCTCTCTGTAGCAGCTGGTGGTGTCAACTGTGACAATAGCTTTCATTGATCTTAAAATAAAGTATGTCTAAATCAAGGACAGTCAGCAGGAGAGTTGGCCGCAAAGTCAGTATACTACTAGGGAACAGTGCTTTGGATAAAAGTTATAATAGCAAGTAGTTGTAGCTGTAGTAGCAATTATAATAGAAATAATAACACCAACCATAATGGCATTTTATATTATGACAAATGTATTACTTTATAACCCTAGTAATCAGTAAACCTTTTAAAATTCTAACTTCTTTAATTGTTGTAGAACTACAAACCTCAGCTGTCGATAAGGTTTTAGCTGAAAATAAACTCTTGGATTGTTGACTGCTTTAGAAATACAGGGTTGATTTCAGTCCATAGCAGAACTTAAGAAGGCAATAATCTACACAGCTAAGACAGTTAAAGTGTAATTAGTCTAAAAAAAATAAAACATGTTGTGAGGTAGAATTTATGACAGAAGAGACCCAATCTAAAAGATGTGTCCATCCTATGTACCTCCACCCAAATGTGCGGCTACACAGGTGCATCCACAATCACAGATCCTGAGAACTTTAACCCCTTATGTCTATCACAAATACCCACAGCCAATTATATACATATTATACAAAGTACAATTACTTCATTCTACGTAGCACTAAACCCTATTGAGCATCTGTGGGGCATCCTCAAACAGAAGGTGGAGGAGCGCAATGTCTCTAACATCCACCCGTTCCATGATGTTGCAATGGAGGAGTGGAAGAGGATTCCAGTGGCAACCTGTGAAGCTTTGGTGAACTCCATGCCCAAGGGGGTTAAGGCAGTGCTGGAAAATAATGGTGGCCACACAAAATATTGATATTTTGGGTCCAGTTTGGACATTTTCACTCAGGGGTGTACTCACTTTTGTTGCCAGCGGTTTAGACATTAATTGCTGTGTGTTGAGTTATTTTGAGGGGACTGCAAATTTACATTGTTATACAAGCTGTACACTCACTGCTTTACATTGTAGCAAAGTGTAATTTCTTCAGTGCTGTCACATGAAAAGATATAATAAAACATGTACAAAAATGTGAGGGGTGTACTCACTTTTGTGAGATACTGTATGTTTCCTAAAAAAATAAACAAAGATTTTATCACAGCGACTTGAATTACAAAAATAAATACAGATCATAGTCTCTGTTCATTCCTTTGGGATGCAGAGACTGTAATCTGTTGATCCACCACACTTACCTTCATTTTAATTTCAAGATCCTGTCACCCACGCTTTTGTCCTTAGATACCTCTTCCAAAATCATAAACTGTAGTTCAGAATCTTTGTGTCCCGTTTCAGAGAAATGTTTAGGTACTGGTAAGCCAGGTTGTTTTTTTCTAATTAAGCTGCGATGTTGTGCGATTCTGTCTTTTATCCTTTGAGTAGTCTCATCCACGTATAGTAGTAATCCACAGGGGCAGATCAGGATGTAAACCACATAAGAAGATAGGAATGTGTGGAAACCTCTTATTTTAATTATCTGTCCATTTTCTGGATGAATATAGTTGTCTCCTTTATCCATCAGGCTGCAAACAGGGAAAAGAGCCATTCCTCTTGCTGCCTAGAAATTTCATTAAAGTTTCAGGTTTTTCCCCCTTGTAGTCCGCCCGTACTAACGAGTCCCCTAAAGTTTTGTTTCTACGAAATGCTCTCAGGGGTACTTCCTGAAAGGCCTCAACCTCTGGATACGTACGTTTCAGTAAGGGCCAATGGTGTTTGATAATTTTAAAAATGTCCTCACTGTAACTGTCAACTGCATAGAAAAGGGCAATCGCCTGGTTTCCTTTCTGTATCTCCCCATTGTTCTGTTTCCTGATTCATCCTGTATTTTTCTGTACTTTTGCATAATAATGTTTTCTGGATATCCCCTCTTCTTAAACCTCTGGCACTTCCCTCATTCTTCTCTCACATAGACTGCCATCACTCACAATGCACTTTACCCTCCATAACTGGCTCCGTACAATTGATCTAAATACATGGGGTGGATGAAAACTGTCAAATAAGAGTAACTGGTTTCTATCTGTAGGTTTGGTAAATAAATCTGATTTCATCCTGTCATTCTCAATGTAGATTCTAGTATCCAAAAATGGAACCGATCTGTCTCCCACACATATTTTAAACTGGATATGTGGACAAAAAGCCTTCAGTATCTCATCAAACTTCATTATGGATTCCATGTCGCTCTGCCAGATGGCAAACACATCATCAATGAAGCGCCACCAGGTGGCGCAATGTGTTTTGAATAATTCATCCTGGTACATATATTTGTGTTCAAAGTAATTAATAAATGCACATGCAATTATTCAAAAAACATACTTGACCCGCTAATATCTCTAATCGCCGCCATAGTTTGTAGACGCTATAACTTTTGCGCAATCAATATACACTTATTGGGATTTTTTTTACCAAAGACATGTAGCAGAATACATTTTGGCCTCATCTGATAAAGAAATTTGATTGCTTACATTTTTTTATTGGATATGTTTTATAGCAGAAAGTAAAAAATATAATCTTTTTTCAAAATTGTCGCTCTTTTTGTTTATAGCGCAAAAAATAAAAACTGAGGTGATCAAATACCACCTAAAGAAAGCTTTATTTGTGGGAAAAAAGGACATCAATTTTATTTGAGTACAGCGGAATTGTCAGTTATAATAACGCAGTGCCGTATAGCAAATAATGGCCTGGTCAGGAAGGGGGTAAAACCTTCTGGAGCTGAAGTGGTTAATTCATGTTCCACAAATTTGAAATAATAGCTTGGATGTTTACCTCCTATTGTAATATACTGTAACTGGGTACTCTGAATTTACTTGTTAGCGCCTGTTAGTAAAGTTAATTACAGTTTGAGGGCCGGTTCACACTGCTGCGATGCGGGAACCCTGTGAATATACTGTGGGTTCCCGCATCGCATGTCTCCTGGCGGCAGTTCACACTGCCATATGAAAAGTGCGGCGAGTGTCAGTATCAGTTTCAGTTTGCATATCGCACTGTGAACTGCAAACTCGCACAAGAATCAGATCGCATGGGTGTGAACACCCATGAGAGCCGACTCTGCTGCGGACTAAAAAAAGGATCCTGTGTGAGTTTGTTCTGAATGCGATTTCAGCCATACTAACTGTATGGCTGAAATCGCATTGCATAGAGATCACATGTGATTCACACTGCAGTGCGGTGTGAATCATATCCGATCTCCAGGATTGCAGCAGTGTAAACCCTGAAATAAAAATATTGGGACTAGGTCACCCAAGCTGAAACAAAAGTAAATGAGAGAGCTTTGCTTGTTGCCCACAGTAACTTGTGCTTAACTTTTTATAAAACCTAATAAAAAAGCCTGATTGGTTGATACTGGTAAAGAATTATTTTCAGGTTTTGATAAAACATCCCCATTTCTTCCAAATTCAATATGCATGTGTGCAGCTAGACTATGGTTTCTAGCACATCTCCCAGGACAGCATTTATTTTCCTCCAAGGTGTTGCTAGATCAAAGAACAGATTAATATAATTACCTGAATGCAAATCAGTAAAGTATGTTAAGTACTGTTTGTACTTAGTCTAAAATTTCTCACATAAATATTGTAGAAAGTACAATATACAGTATAAAGAAACAGGCAAATACAGATATAAATACATGCAGTCCTCTAGTTACAAACATCCAACTCAAAAATGACTCCTACTCACAAAGACAAAAGAAAGTGAGAGGAAATCTCCCCCTAGAAAGGGAAATTCACTCCTGTAAGAGTTATTATGGGAAAAAGGGGTCTCCACTGATGCTTTATCACCAATCCTTGTTTCCACAACAACCCAAAATTTTCAAAATCCAATTATCATTGGGAGAGGAAGTGAGGTGACATCTTCTGAACAGAAAAATAGACAGCAAAACAAGCATCACAGGGGTGTTACCCCTTCCCTATGCTATCCAAAAAATTTAAAAATATTTTTTTTGGCTGAAGCTACACTTAAAAAATGTACCTGTTCCGACTTACAAACAAATTCAACTTAAGAACAAACCTAGAGACCCTATCTTGTTTGTAACCCGGGGACTGCCTGTTTCAAGACAGTGGTGGTCATTGATTCAAAACTCTATGGTTCTACGTGGAGCACCACAAGGTTCTGTTCTAGAGTCATTAATCTATAACTTGTCTATGAATGACATTGAGTTTGGGATAAAAGCTGGCCCAATGCATTATAGGTATCTGTGAACTGTGAAGAGTGGTGCGGGCGGCATGCTGCAGACACAGCAGGGACCAGCTTATCAGGGGGAAAACAATAGTAAACAGAAGACCTTTTCTAACACGTCCAATCTCCTTTATCTCCAGTGAGCTTCAGTCATTGGTTTTTACAGTTAGCCAATAGATTGTCCTCTGATCTTGCTAAAAATTAGAAAACTATTATCCATCCATTGGCAGCTTAAAAGACCTGTTTCTCTGTTTTTAGAAGACACACATTTTTATGGTGTCATTCAGTCAATGAAAGAATGTTTCCAATTTACTAGCTACACATAGAAGTAGACTGGATATCATCATGGCAAACAAGGTCAGTACCAATTAATGTAACATTAGAAGTTTGGGGACTAAAACCCACAAGTGACATACAATATATGAGGGGTGGAGCTGCATTAAGGTCTGATTCACATCTATGCGGTTTCTGGAAGTTTGATTGGGCACAAAAGCCCATTCAATTGAATGGGCAGCTGTATCTCTGGAAAACACAGGGAAAAGGTCCTTGTACGTTTTCCAAAATCACGGCCACAGTGAAACCGCATAGTACAGTACATACATAGAATTAATGGTATCCCCACACATCCCATTTTGCAGCACTCTGTTTTTCTCTGCGGGTGTGAGAAGGCATTCAATTTCACACCTTCCCACACCCACTGTTAGGAAAAGCACTCAGTCCAGGTGCTCCTTTGCTGTGTCCGCAGTGGCCTGCGCGTCTGCGCGCGCGCCCGTGCCGGAAACAGCACCAGATGGCGCTATCTGAATCTGCAGGACCCAGCAGCAAGTGCTGTCCATTCTACAGCGTCTGTGACCTGTGAACCCCAGCTCTAACCTCTGTTCCCCTGCTTCTAT
Organism: Glandirana rugosa; assembly: GCA_018402905.1. Taxonomy (NCBI): domain Eukaryota; kingdom Metazoa; phylum Chordata; class Amphibia; order Anura; family Ranidae; genus Glandirana; species Glandirana rugosa. The sequence continues at coordinate 149,944 of BLSH010545181.1, read as the reverse complement.
CTGTCTCCTGTTTGACTCGGCCTGACCCGACCTGCTGATCTGCTGCCTGCACCGCCCCCGTTTTCCATGACCATCCGATTGTCTGATCCTCCTGTACCTCTGCTGTCAGCCTGATAACGAACCTTGCTTGGACTTGACCACTCTTCTAACTGACCCATCTGTACCGCACAGCCTGCCCGTTGAAATTTGAATCTTTACATTTTTTTATTGGATATGTTTTAAGCAGAATGTATAAAATATATTGTTTTTCTTTTAAAAAATACCACCAAAAGAAAGCTCTATTTTTGGAAAAAAAGGACATCAATTTTATTAGGGTACAGTGTCACGCGACTATGCAATTGTCAGTTAACCACTTCAGCCCTGGAAGGATTTACCCCCTTCCTGACCATAGCACTTTTTGCGATTCGGCACTGACGCTTTAACTGACAATTGCGCAGTCGTGCAACGTTGTACCCAAACAAAATTGACATCCTTTTTTTCCTACAAATAGAGCTTTCTTTTGGTGGTATTTGATCACCTCTGGGTTTTTTTTAAACAAAAAAAAATATAGGGACAATTTTGAAGAAAAAAACATATCCAAAAAATATATAAAAAAATGAATTTATTCATCAGTTTAGGCCGATATATATTCTTCTACATATTTGTGGTAAAAAAAAAATTGCAATAGGCGTATATTGATTGGTTTGGGCAAAAGTTGCCACGTTTACAAACTATGAGAATTGCTTTATAGCGCTTTTACTATTTTTTATTGTACGAGTAATGGAGGCGATCTGCAATTTTTATCGGGATTGCAATATTGCCGCCGATATATCAGACATTTTTGACACTTTTTTGGGAGCCTTGACATTTATACAGCGATCAGAGCTAAAAATAACCACTGATTACTGTATAGGCCACTGGCAGGGAAAGGGTTAACCTGTAGGGGGCGATCAAGGGGTTAACTGTGTTCCCTCACTGTGTTCTAACTGTATGGGGGCCGGGATGGCTGGGGCTTGACAGATCTAACTGATCCCAATCACAGGGATCAATAGATTACTGCCATGTCCCCTGTCAGAACGGTGAACTGCCGTATTTACATCACGTGTGCGGCCCCTAGCTGCGCCTGCGCGCATCGCCGTCTATAAACGGCAATTTATGCTATACTGCCACTGTAGTGGATCCCTGTCCTGCAATTTATCTCTCTGAATCATGAACTATGGACTTTTTACTTAATTTATTAATTTAGCTTTTTGTGAGCGCTGCACTGTTATTTCTTGTATCATCCATGCCTAGACAAGGATTTTAAAAGCAGAAGCAGGTACTAACAAAAATCAGTAATTGCAGGAATATATATAAATAGATTTACTGATTCACTGGGTTTTTAAATCAATCCACTCATTAACTCATCACTGGATTTTAGTTATGAGGAGAATTTAAGAGTTGCACTTTCAACTGATTGGGCAATTTTGCTTTAAGGAATAAAGTAAATATTATACCCAAGATACCATGTTTGTACTTTAACATTCAGATAATTAGCTAATTACTAAGAGAAAATGTTCTAGTTAGCCCATTAAACTTCAGTATGTGTGTTTGCATGAATCTCTCTAAATCAACTGTCACTGTAGGCTATTAACAGATCTATCACCCACAAATTTGCTAAATTTGTTCTCTGTCCTACATTTCGTTTTTTATGATATGTGGATCTACCACGGAAGTGAAGAGAAGAAACAATGGATGAGAAGCCTTTTGAAGCTTAATGCTGTTTATTAACATATGTTTCAGGTAGGAACTCCTCACTTTGATTGTTTTTCTTGACCATGGTTTGATTTGATTGAGCAGTGATCTCTGTGATGAAAGAAATGACTTGCCCAGCTTGAGAGACCCAGAGAACACTGATTTCTGTGGGAAGCTGAAATTGTTGCATTATCACTGCCTTGCCATGCCACAACAGTGTGTGGGAGATGCTGAACTAATTTTATTTTTCATTGTCCCTGATCCATTACCTGCTATAGGAGACAGGTGTCAATGTCTCTGTGTGAGATTCTCCTTTTACACAGTGCAAGTTAAAAGGAATTGCTAGCCATATAAATGACATGGTAGTTCATAGGTCCGAAGAGATGTTAATGTCACAAGTAGGTTCTTAATGTCAGGCTAAGTAGAAGTTCAAAGAACCAGTCTTGATGGATGATAAATGCTCATCCCAAGGCCAGCAATTTCTGGCTATTGCATAGCACAATTTGGCAATGCTGGAATACAAAGCATGAATGAAGAAGTCTGTGATTTTTTTTCAATCAGTGTGCCTGTCCAGCTTTTTGCCATGAAAGTCAAAGATCAATGGTCGCAATGTGATTTTTGTCTCCCTCTTCAGTTTATCAATGACAACAAAAAATTAAATTACATTGACTAAAGAAGAGAGGGTTAGCATGCAGGGAAATAGGCTACTCCAATTTTGTCAATTGACATCCAGCACCAAGATTAGAATGCCTCATTTGGAGTTGTATACAGGCAAACAAGCAGAGCTCATTGCAAAGTGTACACGTTGTATATACTACAATATGCTCTGGCTACTTCCCCAAAGCAGTCAGCTCATCACCGTTGTTTTCCTTTCCTCGCAAATCTGGATTTACCTGATGTTTTATAAAAAAACACAAAGCAACAATGGCATCTATGCCAAGATATATCCATTTTAACCTCATTTCTACATATAATGCTAATGCCAATCTGGGGCTGCTAATTAAAAAATTGGAAACAAATTATCAACCATGCAACTTAATTGAAATATAGGCACTTGATTTGAATTCAGGATCTCTCTGACTTAAGGTATTCAACTGTGAGTAAGCTTGTACCATTGATTTAGTTTTGCACTCTGGCATGCTTAATTAACATAACTTTACACCATGGTTCAGTTTAAGGGCAAGTCTACCATGAGATGTTAATGCACAATAACAAAAGAATGCCAAATTATGTTGATAATTTATGATAGTGCAGCAAGAAAACCCAAAAGGGACAGTCATATTAAATAAAAATGTAAGTGCAGCCGTATGTAAAATATTATGTTAGACACGGTGAAGCTGTCCGTGAATATAAATTACTAGAGCCCCTAACTCAATGGTGTTATAAGCATTCCATAACTGTTCAAAATTAACATAATTTACAGATGATGCAGGTCATTCACCTAGGGACATACAGAGACAAACTTGCGCAAAGTGTTAAGGATAAATTATAGAATAATAATACATACTGTATTACTTAAGTACAGTTTAATTAGGATTTACTATTTAGAGAACAATATCGATCATCCGCCTTTGATGTGGCTTCCAGAGGCTTCTTAGCAGCTGCTCGTTACCTGCCTGTTTGATCACCTGCTGCATTATGACTCCTTTCGTAGCATGAAGCCAAGTAAGGGTTGCTTAATTAATTATTATTAAATTGTTAATTGAACTATTTAGCATTATTATTAGCTAAATGGTGTTTATAGTTATTGTTACTGTTTCAAGCATAATGTGGTGCATCAATACCTCCTACATTTGAACTCAAGCAGGCAAACAGCTGGATGTATATTTTGTGTGTGTGTGTGTATATATATATATATATATATATATATATCTTTTTTTTTTGTGACAGTGAGAGGCCCTGTCACTGTGAGAGTATAGGAAAATGTGACACAGGATTCGCATTAAGGGTTAATGCGACATACCACACTATTGTTTCTGAGCAGGAAATGCTGTGTTTTTGGCTTTCTCCGGAGTTTGCAGTTCTGGATCAGAACTCTCAACCCTGTGTCCGGAGTATATCAGGTGCCTGCAATCTGTATGAGTAAACAGGTATGCAGTGTCGTTATATACTCAGGTTTAAGGTTAGCTCACAGCTTCCAGTTTGGATACCGTTCCCAGTGTGGGAGACAGAAGATCTCACCCTGGGGTCAGAGGGCCTCAGCCAGAAGCTAAGAGACAGAGGGTCTCATAGAGGGGTCAGAGGTTCACAGCCAGAAGCCAAGAGACAGAGGGTCTTTTCCCAGGTGTCAGGTCAGTTCCTATCTGGGTGTCAGGAGAACCCCAGTCCATAGGCCATAGGTGGGCCTTGCAGCAGGGCACTGCAACTAAAGGCTAGAGAGCCCAGTATCCAGGAGAGCTGGACAACACAGTCAGAGAGACTGGTAAGAAATGCAGTGCAGTACGGCACTGAGTGAGCTTATGAGCCAGATGGCTCTGCATCTTCCAGTCTTTGTATTCTGCTGAAGCTGGAGAAGGTCTGCGGGAAACTTTATGTTGACCCGTTGTTTTGCCTCATGCGTTATTAATAAAAGTGGGCTACCAGGTCCCCAAATATAGTTCCTGTCTACTGTGGATTCATTGTATAAATGCATTTACCATGAGAGCTAATTACCCCATGTCACTATATATATATATATATATATATATATATATATATATATATATATATATATATATTACATGCCAATCTATTCCTGTTATTTATACATTTATACATCCCTTTTTCTCTACTGCAGTTCAGTAATACATCTAGGTAACCTCCTTGTTCAGTAGTGTATGTGTACAGTGCATACTGGAGCCAGCACAGAGCAGACATAGCTGAAAAAAACAGGTATGAGGGGTGCAGCTTGGGTTGCTTAAGCAAGCAGGACATAAGGTGGTGCCACACTGATGACATGAGGAGTACAATGATTCCAGACTGGGTGTCATGGATTGGTCAAATCTGTGGTCTGCGTTCAAGCAGATACAGCACACAAACTAAGCAATCAATATGAAGTAGTGACTAGTGTTTGAGCCTGTACTTCAAAGGAAACTTTGCATAACATCTAAGACACTGCATAAGTTGAAGTGTATATACTGTATGAGTTTTTTTCCTGTAGTGCCACAAAGAACTTTTCTCTACTGCAGCTTTTATGTGTTTATGCCTTGACTGTGGTTGTTATCCTGTTTTTTTTTTTCGTAATTCCTTTATTTCTTACGAAAGATACAGTATATAAACAGTGGTAAATACAGTGTATGACATATATAACGGAACAGTACAAAACCGAACTGTGCCACATCCCTTCATAAGTACAGTGGCTCTACAGTATACCCAAGGAAGAGGGGGGGGGTCGACCGGACTGCTCGTGGATGGGCCCCAAGACTATGTGCCCCTGGGCCTGTGAAGGGTTGTATCTTGTATTCCGGTCGCCCCCTCCTCCACGGGAACGGTTGGTGGCAGTGCTCACAATCCTTTTGCCCCGTCATATAGCTTTTTACACTTTGAATAAAAAAGAAACTCAACAAGTTACTGGAGAGAGGGGGATCATAGGTCTCAGACAGTCATCATCTCGTTGAGAGATCTTTCTCTAGACCAAAAATATAGATATTTAATAAAAAAGGGGGGGGGGCAGTGGAATGCGGGCCCGATGTAGCAGCGTCTGGGGGGAACAACCCCCTACCATTTGACAAAACTGGCGCCGATTGAGTCCCAAAATAAGAAAGAAGGGAGAAAGAGGACAGGGGAGGAGAAGGGGCAGGCAGAGCCCAAGAAACAAAGGGTTGGAGAGAGCGGGATAAAGAGATAGCATAAGGCAGAAAGGGACAAAAACAGGATACACGGGAGATTAGGGAATGCGTGGCCCGTGTCCGGGACCCCCACCTGAACAGGTGTTATGAGTCCTTATGTGCAAGCTCCTTGTGATAGGCATCTGTATAAAGAAAATATTGCCATGGTTTCCAGGTCTCACGGAAAGTCTCCTCCCTATTGTGCAGAGTAGCGGTGAGGTCCTCCATATCTCTCAGTTTGTTTACCTTGGAGAACCACAGGGCCAACGAAGGAGGGTGTTCTGACTTCCAGCAGAGAGGGACGCAGGATTTGGCCGCATTCAGGAGGTGGATGGTAAGTGAAGATATATATTTTTTGATGGGCCGCCGGCTTGTCCTCCAAATCCACACTCGTCAGGTGTTTAATGGCGCGGGTCACCCCCTGCCAGAAGGGCTGTGGCCTGGGGCAGCTCCAGAAAATGTGGAGCATCGTGCCTTCCTCCCTACCACAGCGCAAGCACAAGCTAAAGGCCTGCGGGAATAGACGGTGCAGAGTCGAAGGGACTCTGTACCACCTGGTTAATATTTTGTAACTTTTCTCCTGGATCTTGGTGGCAATGGAAGATTTGTGCGCCAAATGCAATATTTTCTCCCTTTGGGAGTCTGCAAATTGGATGCCCATGTCCTCTTCCCACAGAAACAGAAGAGAGGAGGCGCTTCTAAGTGCAATATGCCAGTACACTTTATTAGAAAAAAGGTTAAAAACACTGACAAGATAACTGTGTAAAGAACACATCCAGCATCCAATACAAGGGGGAACCAAACGCTCATCCCATCTAACCGGGTGGTCCTTCGGGAACGATGGTCATCCAAAACGATTGTTCGTCCTGCACGCTGTATGATGGAAGAAGCCGGCTTGCGGCGTGTAGTTCAGAAGGAGGCTGGGAGCGCAAACGCACAGGCAGGATGGCTCCACAGTGGTGCGACGCCTTTCCTTGGCTGCCAGGCTCCAATGATGTGGGAGGCCGCGCCACTTTGTCAGGCAGTCAGGGGTGGATGTCCTCTTCCCACCTGAGGAGAAATAGGGGCACAAAGCCCTCTGGAGGTGCGGTAAGTGCAGCGTACATCAAAGATAGACTATGGCGGATAGGCTCACCCCGGCGGCATATGTCCTCCAGGACTGTGATGGACCTAGTGCCGCCCTTGACCTGGCTCTATTTGCACAGAAAGGCACATAGCGGAGGGTGATAGCTCGGTGCACCGGAAGGCTTCTCTCACCACCGCCAGGGTACCTCCCAAAGTCGGGTGATCCAAGATGGACCTCGGGAGAGGGGAGGAGATCCCCGGCCAGCTTCTTGCCGTATTCGCGGAGTCCTCCATCTCCAATGCCACCCAGTGCTTTTCCTCCGCATGGCAGAACCAGTCCACCAATCTGGCCAGGTGCACTGTCCTATAGTAGGCTTTCATATCTGGAAGGCCCACACTGCCCCGGCGTTTGGCCAGGTGGAGCAGGGGAAGGCTGATACGAGGCCGTCTGTGGGACCATATAAATTCCCAAAACATTTTGTCTAGTTGTTTGAAAAAGACAGGCAGGAGGCAGATAGGGAGAGCCTGCATGACATATAAAGCAAGTGTTGGGGCGCAACTCTGATGGTACCTAAATGTGATCAATATAATGGTTTTGTTTTAACCTGCATGAGGGAGACAACTTGGGGAGGGGAGATTGGAAAAGGATAATAATAATAATAATACAATACCTAAAAGGCAGATTAATATACCATACTGTTAAAATTAAAACTAAAAACATAATAAAGGGGAAGGGGAGGGGGGGGGGGGAAGAGGGGGGACAATAAAAACCTGGGGAGAATGTAGGGCTGAGTTCGTAAAATATACAGCTCTGCACTGAGGGCAGCCTGGATGGCGTGGACCCGGATCCAGCAGTCCACTAAAACTGAAACAGAAGAAACAAAGGAAGGCGCCTCTGAGTGCAGCAGCAAAGTTAGACTTTAATACAACAGATTAAAAACACTCACATATTCCAAGTGTTAATATGGCATGCAACGACTGTCCCTATGAGAGGAGTATCCGTGCGTCAATGTTCTCACATCCGATGACACTGAGGACATTGACGCACGGATACTCCTCTCATAGGGACAGTCGTTGCATGCCATATTAACACTTGGAATATGTGAGTGTTTTTAATCTGTTGTATTAAAGTCTAACTTTGCTGCTGCACTCAGAGGCGCCTTCCTTTGTTTCTTCTGCATGACATATAGTACCTTCGGGAGGGAGGTCATCCTCATAGCGCTGCACCTGCCAAACCAGGTAAGTGTAAGAGAGTGCCAGCACAACAATTCCGTTTTAAGATGAGCCAGGAGGGGGGCGTAATTAGCAGCATAGAGTGCTCCAACGTCCAATGCTATGTCCACTCCCAGGTAATGAATAGACTGGCTTGCCCAGCATAGGGGGTATTTCGGCCTAAGCCGACCGACCACGTCCTGGTCTACAGTTATGTTAAGCACTGAAGACTTTGATAGGATAATTTGAAAGTTAGAGAGGGAGCCATATTCGTGCAGTAACTGGAGGACCCTGGGGAGAGATGTGTGTGGGCTAGACAGAAAGAAGATAAGGTCGTCCGCAAATGAGGCCACCTCATGCACACCAGCGTGTCTAGAATAACCCACCACTGTTGGGTCCGCCCTCCCCCTACACAGAAGAGGTTCTGGGTTAGGATGAAGATCAAAGGGGACAGTGTAAATCCCTGTCTGGTGCCATTTCGGATGTCAAAGAAGGCTGACCGAGTCTCATTAACCTTAACCGCTGCTGATGGTGTGGAGTATAGGGAGAGGATCCACCCAAGCATGGATGCTTGGAGGCCAATATGTTCTAGTTTGGCACACAGTAAGGACCAGCTGACCCAGTCGAATGCCTTCTCCACGTCGGTGGAAAGCAAAAGGAGAGGCCGTCCGCTCACCTGCGCCGCATGGATTAGGTTCAGCACCCGAATAGTGTTGTCTCTTGCCTCCCGCAGGGGGACAAACCCAGCCTGGTCCTGGTGAATCAGACCCGGAATGTGCGGTAGCAGCCTTCTCGCCAGGACCTTAGCAAACAGCTTCAGGTTGGTATTCAGAAGGGCGATCGGCCTATAACTCCCACACCTCTGCGGGCCCTTCCCCTCCTTGGGGATGAGTGAGATGTGGGCTCTCAGGGAGTCCATGGGGAAGCGGTGGCCATCTGTAAGGGCATTAAATGCCTTGACCATGGGCCCCGAGAGCACCTCATAGAAGACCCTATAATATGAGGGGGTTAGACCATCCGGGCCCGGGGCCTTTCTTGGCTTTGCCTCCGCCAAGGCAGCCCCCACCTCCTCAGGCCTGATAGGCTGCTCGAGGCTCTCCCGGGCCGTGGGGTCCAGGGATGGCATCCCGGAGGAGAGCAGGTAAGTACGTGCAGCGGCCTTCTCCTCCCCAGGGTGACCCGAGGTAGGAGGGTCGCCTATGTTATAGAGCCATTTGAAAAAGGAATGGAACTCTCCCACTATGTCGGAGGACACGGATAGTTTCTGGCCCGCAGCAGTGAGCACGCTGGGGATGTAGGTTCTGGTTCGTGGACCCCAGAGTGCCCTAGCCAGGAGGGTACCTGGTTTGTTTGAGAACTCAAACATCGCACTCCACGCCCATGCCAATTTCTGCTTAGTCTGTTGGAACAGGAGTGTGTGAAGATCCTCCCGAGCCTTCAGGAGGTCCTGAAGGGTGGAACAAGCCAGGGTCTCCTTGTGCAAGCACTCAAGGGTACGTATGCGCAGGCAGAGCTCTTCCACCTGCTGTGATCATTCCCGTTTACGGCGGGCACCCCATTTTAATCAGTACCCCGCGTACCACCATCTTGTGTGCCTCCCAGACTACCAAGGGGTTACTGACTGAGTCGGTGTTTAGGGAGAAGTATTCTCCAAGAGCTTTGAGGACATCCATGTGGATCTCCTCGGATTGGAGGAGAGCCTCGTTGAGCTTCCAGTTTGGCGGGGGACGTACCAATTGGTCGAACCGCAAGGTGAGGTGGATTGGGGCATGGTCTGAGAGTTATATGATACCAATGGAGGAGTCCACCACTCTCACGAGTTCTTGATGAGGGATCAGGAGGTAATCCAGCCTGGAATATGTGTGGTGCACCCGAGAGAAGAAAGAGTAATCGCGGTCTTGGGGGTGCTGAATCCACCAGGGGTCGACCAGATGAAGTTAGTGGAGGTCAGATTTGATCCTTCGAAGGCAAGAGTAGGAGAGGTGGGTCGCGCCTCTTGAAACATCAAGCAGAGGTTCCATGGTGAAGTTCAGGTCACCCCCGAACAGCAGGAGACCATCCAAAAAGTCTAGGAGTTCGGAGAGGAGCTTACACAGAAATTGTACATGGTCCTTGTTAGGAAAATATAAGTTGGTAAGGGTGACCCTGACCCCAAACATCCAACCACGGATAAAAAGATAACGGCCTAGGGGATCTATCTTTTGCGCCTCCAGCACCCAGGAGACTGAGCTAGCCACAACAATGCTAACCCCCTTAGCTTTGGAGATGGGGGAAACGCTGTGATATACTGTGGGGAAGGCTCTATTCGTTAGCCTGGGTATGTGGTCACCCCTGAAGTGGGTTTCCTTAAGAAAGGCCACCTGCGACCCCTCCTTTTTCAGGAATGATAAGAGCTGAGACCGCTTCTCTGGCATATTGAGCTCTCGGATGTTGAGGGAGAAGAACTTAAGGAGACCCATGGGCGTGGTGCTATAGTGCGCAGAGCCACCAGATGCAGCCAGAAAACCAGGTGCAGCAGAGGCATCCCCAGACACGGGGCTCACGCAGAGAAATGGAGATGGAAGAGAAAACAAGAAGAGGGAAGTCACAAGCAGGGGTGGGGGGGAGAGGATCCCCAGAAAACCTTACAGAAAGGGGAAGAAGAGAGAAGAAAGAAAAAGAGGGAAAAACAGACAAGTGGAACAACAGAAACTGAGAGGGAAGGGAGAGCGGATCACAAAAGGAAGGAAAGGGGAAAATCTAAAGCAAAGGCTAACTGCCTTGGTGTACCGGTACCACCCGTGGGCGTATATCGCGGTCCTTGCCCTAATGGGGGCCGCCCCTCATGACGGATTGGAAGTCGCGACTTAACAAGGAAACAGAAAGGGATCAGAGATGCTAGAGAGTAGGGACCATTGAGACCCATGATCTACTACCAGAGGAACAGAGCCAAAAAAAGCGGGGAAGAGAGTATACAAAAAACAGGGGAATATATAACACCACACATAAGACATTAGGATTGTCAGCTAAAATTAGCCATGAACATTAAATTCTAACATTCTGAGACCCGGAAGACTTAAGGAAGAACAGACATCCCCTTAAACAAACTATCAAAGTAAATAGAACATGTAATGTGGTACATACATTCCCAGAGCCCATCCACCTGTGGGGACATGGAGGAGAAACCCAGGTCTCCCGGCCACTCGCCACAGCGCCCCAGGAGGGCAGCCACCCCGGGGAGCAGCCACATAACCCACCTGACCCGCAGCAGGCCACCAGGCGACACCCCCCACAACGGAGGGGGAAGGGGCCCCCTCTTCCATCCACTCCAGGGCCCCCCCAGGACAGCATCAGACATCCCCGACTGTACAGACAGTGGCACCCTATTGACAATGCACAATCACCCTCTATACCCGGCAGGCCCCAATAGGGAGCCAGCCGGGTACCCCACCACCCTACTACATAAAACAGTGCATGCTGGATCTCTATGTGGCTGCTCTCGGTCAAAGCCCCTCTAGACATGACCCCAAGGCCAGCTGCGGGTTATCCTGTTTTTAACTTTAGTAATGCAGCCAAATAGGTTTTTTGTTAGTGTCAATGTCAATTTCCAGTCTAAAAACACTCTCTAGAGGAAGCAGAAAGACTGTGAGGTCTAGCACAATTATGTTTTTGAGATATTCCTTAATTGCCTTTAGCCCTCATTCACATTGGAGTGATTTGTCATGCAATTTGACAGGTCAAATCACATGACAAGTAGCAGCCTATTGCCAGCAATGCCACCATTTGCAAAAGTAGTTGCTGTACTACTTTTGCCAATTTCAGGTGTGACTTCAATAGACATCTGTGCAAGAAGCCACACAGATGTCTATCAAGTAGCACATGAAATCTCACTGACCTGCTACTTTGAAATCATGCTACTTCAAGTGAAGTAGCATGTTTTCAAAGGAGCATCAATGTGAACCAGGGCTTAATGCTCAAGTAAAAGTGGGCACTTATCATACAGCACCAATTGGAAAAACTAAACTTGATGTTTTCTTTAGACCAGATATGTTCTCAAGCAGGGCAAGTTAACATGTTTGATTTTACACCCTTTCCTACCCAGCAGAACATACTCACATTTCCTTCGGTTTACTGCCACTCCATTCAGATGCTGGGATGCAAAAAAACACCCGGTACTTCCAGTTAACTTACTCCATATGACAGTGATAGGTCAATCAGAAAGCTTCAGTGCTTTCACATAGGGTAATTGTTTAGCTGTATAAACTATGCATTAATAGCTAAGGAAGAGCCTTATACCAAGCAATTAAACTGAACAGGGTGCAGCAAAGTTTAAGAGAATATGTGATGTGCAGCTGGTGCAAAGCATTGGTTCACATTAAAAGACAACAGTGGTAACTTGCCAAACAGTTTTTAGCTAAATGGAATTCCAAAATGCTTACTTCTTTGATAGCCAATGTTTTCCACCTTTGGACAACAAAATCATTGTGCAGTTTTAAAGTGCTTTGCAAACATTCCTATAACTAATGCTAGAGTTTATTGACACTGAACAACCAAGAGAAGAATGATTTCTCATAAAAAAATGTACTAAAATGGTTTACTTTAAATAATCATAAGGTTGTGTAATAAATACTACTTCTTCTGCAATTTTTCAGGCATTTTTGGAAAGTGAATATGGAAAGACTCTTTTATTTGAAGTAGTTAATTGTAAATCTGTATTCTAATCATTATATACTTAATTATGCATTTTGAATAGCCATGCGGCATTGTTGAAGCTGATTTATGACTATAAAAGCACATTTCTTATTTCGGATCTATTTGTGAACAGCTAGATGAATTGGTCTCTGGTGACAACATGGCAGTTATGGGAATCAAATGTTCTTCTATGGTTTTTGCAGTAAAATATATGAGATAAACTTGAAATTTGGCTATAATTCTTAAAACCATAAATGACAAGCAGCCACTTGATTTTTCTCATTAGGAAGCCAATATTCTATTAAAATATTTAGCACAATGCATATGAAACAAACAGAGAAAGAAAACAAGATAGATTTAGGTTATTAAAGAAATTCTGATAATTTGTCCATTCAGGGAAAAGTGACAGTTTCTTGCTAACTTCCAAACTAACTGCTCTTTCTTCCCTTGCTGTTAGTGCATAATACCCAGTGCACTCAGGAATGGGGAAGCATGTGGCCCTCTCACATGCTGCAGTGCCCAGGCCTGATTGACCAATGGCCAACCCCAAACACTGCCACATGAAAGAGGGGTGACATCATTGCCCCTGAGTAAGCTCTGAAACCATTCAACACACCCTTCAAGAGATCATATTGACTTATAACCACAATATCAAATTTTGTCTATACTCAATTTTATTCTCAGGCCGATCCCTCTAGAAATAGCATCCATTTTCACTTTTCCTGGTGACCTATAAGCTGTCCTTCCAGCTATTAAAACTAGAGGAGCAATGCAGCAATGCAGATTCTCACACTGTCTCCATATGCCTCATGCACACTGGGCAATTAGCCGGGTGCATTAAAACTTCAGCATTTAGGTGCAGGTGTATAGCACAGGTGTGAAAGGCTGACAGCTGCTGCGGTTGGATGGCACTCAAAGCAATACTGATGTTTAGGAAAGTATGTACCCAGGGATGAATACTTGGAATGTAGACTACTTGCCTTCTGGGCATTCATCCCTGGACTGCTGTAAACATTAGTACTGCTTGGTGTACCATTCATTTTTTAGCATCTCTTTATTGGCAACATACCAGAGCCCAGGACCCCTGTGTTCTGTGAGAAAGTAACAGGTGAGTTCTCAAGAGTCCCACAAACCCCCTGCACACTCATAACTGTAGTGCTATAATCAACAATGCTCAGACTCCCTGAGAAGAGTTGTTAATTGGAGTATTATGTAGGGGATACACTATATTACTGAGCTCCAGATTGGTGCTCTAAGCATTAGTCTGGAGCACTATGACTGAAAAAACCCTGAAAATAAAACAAATTGTTTTTAATGCATCTTTACTTCATAGAAACATTAAAAGCTAAAAGTGCAATTAAAGGCAGAAGGTTTTTACCTTACCGCATTCTCTGCATAAAGGTAAAAAACTTCCTCCAGCCCCTCTTTATACTTACCTGAGCCTGATCTTGATCTAGTGATGTGCACAAGAGCAGCATCTCTCTCTGCTCTCTCCTTCCTCATTGACAGGGAGGAGGAGCATGGAGTGTTTGTTATATTAATAAAAACAATCTAAGCGTTTTCAATCACTTTAAGCTTTACAATCCTATTTAATAAAGTATAATGATAATATTAAAAGTTTCCTCTATACAGTGTGACAGGGTGAGCCTTTGTCACTGTGAAGTTGGTCAGGAAAAGGAAATATGGTTTGCACCTTTGCAGAGTGCAGGGCTATGGAACGTTAATTTTGATTGGAGACAGCTGCTTTTACAGCTTTCTCTGGATTTTGGCATTTCCGCTTGGGGTCTGCTAAGAGTTGCAGGTGATGGTGGAGAGGGGAATTGGAGCAGTTGCTGCTATTTGGAGACAGAGCCCTGTCAGAAAAGCTGGGTGTCTCTGTTGGAGGCTGCAATCCTTGAGAGAGGGATTCCTTGCCCAAGGTCTAGGAAAGTCTGGCCAACTACAAAAATCTGGGAGATCAAGAGAGGGTCTGGGAGACTGAGAAAGCTGAGGAGGCCAGTGAGTCCGGGGGGCTGGAGGAAATCTGGAAGTATCTGGAGGGAGCAAGCTTGAGGTACTGGGAAAACCCTGTCAAGAGGCCATGAGGGACCTGAACAGCAAGGTGCTATCACCTAGGCTGAGGGAGCCTAAATAGCCAGTAGTCTGGGAGACCAAAACAAAGCAGAGGTACCGCTGACCAGAGAGCCAGGCAGCTTGGCATTTTCCAATTGTGTATATTTTGGTAGAGAAGACCCCTCCCCCCCGCATGGGGAACTTTATACTGGGCCTCTGTTTTGTCTTCTGCTGTTTAATAAAAGTGGGCTACCAGCCCATTAAACACAGTCCCGTCTAACATAAATTTCACTAAACTATGCATCTACCACTGAGCCAACGATTCCCTAGGCCACAACAGCCATACCTGTCTCTAATTGTAAATTATCACATTAAGGTTAGCGAGTTATTGCCAGAAGTGTGCCACCAAAAGCACCACTTAAAAAAACAGAACTGTACATTTTACAACCTGCTTTCTTGGACCTTTCATCTAGCATATGTCAACTGCTTCTTCTTTACCTGTACAAGTGCATGGAACTACAAAAGCAGGTCGATGCAGCTTAAAAGAAGGTCAACTGCAGGCTAAATGCAACTATACCTTTTGATGATCTCAGAAGTGTTTTAAATTTAGGTTGATACAGCTGACCACACAGAGGGCAGAGGAGCAAGCTCATCTCCTACCTCTCCTTAAAAATACGTTCTAAAAAAAAAATTCACCTTGGTTTATGGCAAGAACAGCTCAGTGCTGGCCATACGTTCAGAAAACAATTGGCCAAAGAGTTGGTAATTTTGTACATTGATAATTCCAAATGATTATAAACTATATATACTATAAAATACCATACAGTACCATAATATAAATTGTAATTCACAGTATACACAGTGGAAAGAATGTATCCATTTCGTGGCATGAGGCAAATTTAACTTTATGTATCAAAGGCAATAATTTAAGCCATGTTTAAAGGAATTTTAATTTTATATTATTTTTTTAGATTTTTAAACTGTTATTTCTCCATTAGAATTCAGAAGGGCACCAACGCATTATTCGTCTCTTCCAGCCATGGGTACAGTATATCAGGTGCCAGCCAATGGAGCCCATCCATGTTACATGCACTGCTGTTGTAAAAACTACAAGGCTATACATTAATAACATAATTTCTTATTTCTTAATAGACTTAATTCAGCAAAAGTACCCTAGAGGTCCCCACTGTAGAACTACCCCTTTGACATGTTTCATCCTTAAAGTTTTTGTCCCCAAATTTTTGCATATTGTGGAATGCAATTGTAAACCGTGACAGCCTTGAAACCCCAAAAGCTAAATGTGTCATCATTTAGCCAAAATTTAGCTTGTGGTTGTTCAAATTACTATGTAACTTTTAGATTTAAAGCTGTACTCCACCCAAAAAAAAAAAAATGAGTGTTGGTTTTCCCCCTGCACTGCAGGAGTTCATTATGATCATTATGCCTAGGATATCAAGAGAAAGGACTTTTACTTAACTTATCACTCGCTCCATCAGCCAGCACTCAACTCTTCTCCCTGAGGCTCTACTGCAAGGGATTTTTTTCCCCAGAGTTCAGCTTTAATAAAGATTTGCAAACTGTGCAACAGGTATTTGGAAGATTGTATTGCTTGCCTTAGTATGGTCTGCCAACCTCCACCTCCAGATGCTTGCTGTTGCAATATATTACTTAAATTCCTGGAGAGATGGCTGCAAAAAGCTATGATAATGCCTAAAAGGCTGCAACCCACATAAATCAGGTGGTATTTTACAGAAGTCACAAAAGTGAAATAAGAAGCCTGATGCTTGTTATAGCCATAGAGTAGACGTGTTGTTTAGCAAATAAGCCAGTTATATGCTTTTTACTAGACAAAGTTTGGTGATATGTGGGATACAGATTTGATGAAACAATCCAACATTCTAGGCTGTGAAGAATCAGCGAATTAGCTAAGTCTCTTGTACATTTTTGTTGCAGTGACTTAATTGTGCTGTGATGCTGTTACAATGGCCAGCAGTTAAGAGATCAGTCCATTCTGTGTGTTGTGTGATCATGCATAACTAAGTCCAATTAGCACTACAATGAAAACATAACAATGATTTGTGAAGGTGACGATACATTAAAGTAAGCTTATAGAATGTATGTAAGAAAAACAGAACTCTGATTATTCTGTACTTGCTGTTACAAATTCATGCCTAAAAACTCAATCATTTACCAGCTATACTGAGCAATGTCCTGGCTGTTAAAATTACACTAAATGATATTCTTGTTCTCAAAAAATAATCCATGCATTTCCACTACCTAACGGCACTGTAAATCTATTTTTTGTGAAGTTGTTTCATAATACTTTTTTATGCCTCCTTGTAATGTCCTCTGAGCTTCCAAATGGCTTTTTTTCTTCTCATTTATGTTTGTTTGGAACAAGCAGTGTACATTAGTTGCAGTCATGCACAATGTTCTATGCACACTAGTTCACTAGTTCCTAGTTCATCTCAGGAGTGAGTAAGATCGAGTGGCTACAATTCACATTCCGCATACCTACACTGGTACCATAAAAAAATTAATGTTGCCACCTTCTAACAGGAAGCTGGATCACAGTAGTAAAAAAAAAAAAATGGAAATTTGGAGGAGGCTGAGAGTAATACAAGCTGCTTTATATACTTGAGTACTTTTTTTGCCAGAGTTTTGTGTCACTTTAACTAATCTAAGCTAAATAACACACTAGCACATCCATAAACGCTGACTGATCTTTTTGTTTTGTAAGGCCACTTTCACACTGAGGTTTTTTTTAGCTAAAAATAACACCTGTAAAGTGCCTCAAAAATCCCAGCCAATCCACCCAATGTGAAAGCCTGATTGCTTTCACACTGGGGTGGTGCTCTTGCAGGATGTTACAAAAAGTCTTGCAAGCAGCATCTTTGGGGCGGTGCGGTGAGCGGTGTATATACCTCTCCTCCACTGCTCCTGCCATTAAAAACAATGGGCAGCACTGCCAAAGCTCGGAAGCGTCAAGCGGCGGCACTTTTAACCCCTTTGGGGAGTTAAAATCACACCACTGCCGTCCAAATAGTGGCACCATGGCCTCAGTGGGAAAATGGCCTAAGGCACATTACTGACCTATCTCCAGAAAAGAGTATTCTTTACAGGTCATCAAAATATATCCCACAGGTATTGCTGAATAGGACAGTGGATCTGTTGCACACAGCAGCCATTTAGACCCCTTTCACACTGAGACGCATTCAGGCGCTTTCACACTAAAACAAGAGCCTGAAAAGCTCACGAAAACCTATTTCCATTAAAATCAATGAATGCTTTCCCACTGGCACAGTGCGCTGGCAGAGCTGTGAAAAAAAATGCCCCTCTCAATTGAAATGAATGGAAAACTCTTCAAAAGTGCCTGAAAAGCTCTTCAAAAGTGCTCAGTGTTTTACTGGCAGTTTAGAAGGGCCTCAATGTGAAAGGGGCTAACTGAGATTTTGCCAGTGCAAGAGTTAAAAAATAAAATATATAACCTAATAGCACAGCTATATTTGTCCCAAGTCATATTACATTTGATCAGGAAGTACAGTATCAGGTTTCATAGTTTAGCTTGTAACTTGTATCGCAAAATGAGAAAAAAGAGAATATCAGACCAAATACAGCAAGTTGTGTGTTTTACAGAACACAGGTAGATAAAAGGGTGCCCCTTCCTGGCTATGATAACGCTGATATTGTAACTATACAAAAGACACAGATATAGTGCAGAGATAAATGGTGTGATGTAATACCCTAATTATGTCATAGCATGATCCATGGCTTCCCACAGTACTATTGGTAAAGGGCAAGTTTGTTCTCAGATCATTTGGACTGTGGGACTTTACTCTGAACCTTGGTATAAGCAGAACTGTGAGCAGTACCATTTTTTGTCTTGCAATATGCCCAAGTATAAAAAATGCATTGACAGGTGCATTCATTCTATAAAGAAGCACCATTCACTTTAAATTATTTTCTGCTCTAGCTTTTTAATAGTTTTTTTAAGTTTTTAGATAGACTGGTGAAGAAATAAAACTGTCAAATTTGCATTGCTGTCTGTATCACCACTTTGAAGATTTACCGTCTGGATTTGTCTTGATTACCATGGTCACCTGGAGTGGAAAGGGATGAAAATCCGAAATTCTGAATTTTCTCCAGATCAGGAATAAAGGGGAATTCTTCCACTGGAGACACTTGTTGTAGAGACAACTGTCTATGAGAGCTATTCCTATATTTTGGAGAGATTTGCTTTCTATCAAGCAAGAAATTATGAGAATAAGTGAATGGACAATATGGGTATATACTCTTCAGTAAAACCAGCCTGTTGGATTTTTTGCATGCGATTATTGCTGGCAGCTATAGCCACTAGCAGTAATCACTGTGTTCTGCTGGCAGGGCAAGCTCCCCACTGACAGAACACAATAGCTCTGCATGAGGTGTTCATGTGGAATCAAGTGATTTTCTTTGGTTGTAGGGAAAAAGTTGCATCATCTATGGCTTGCTTTAGGCCTTAAAACACTTCCATACTTTTATTCAACTATGTAGTTAGCTATTTGACTGCCATTCATCTTTAAAAATCAGATCACGCTGGACAAATTTGATACAAATGCTGAATCTAAAACATATCTGCAGTGCTACACAAGGATAATTCTAGCTTACAATTTCCCCTTAGAAGGATTTCAAAACTGACTTTTGGATTGATATTTTTGTGTGCTTCATGGTTTGTTCACAATGCGTGTTTGGAAAGTAATATCCATTAATAAGACATGCACTAAATCATTTTCGAGACATTACATTCACATTTCAAAGTTTGTTACTGTGTTATTGAAAAAACAGCTTGTGTATTTTCTCAAGTCATTAGAGAGTATATTGCAGCACTGTCAAGATTTTATAAGACTAAAGAAGCAATAGACAAAATGCCCAGCATTATAATTTCAATAAAAAGAGTTTGCGGTCAGTGTACAATACACAATATTGAAGTAAATGATTGATTCTAGTAACAGCACAGATTTATAAAATATTATATTCAAGGTAAATAAAGAATGCTTTGTAGTTTAGTTACATTGCTGAAAATATATAAAAAGTATGTTTTATCTTTAGAAATTGTAGTTTATTCATAGATACATCAAACTTTACCTATAGGGACATAGTGATAAATGGTTCATTCACTTATCATTCACTGCCTTTTCACCACCAAATGGTCACAATTGCTGTATGTTGCCAAACATCTGAATTGCCAATTCTTCAAAACGAAACTAAATCATCTTTATGAAGTTTGTGTCAAGTATGAAGAGCATCTGTTCAGGTTATGTGTCAGGGACATATTGAGCATGCTGAATGACTAAGTGCAAAGTGTGTAACACATTTTAATTCTTCTATCAATAATTTGACCAAGGCAAGCTGTGATTTGATTGGACTACTGCACTTTAAACCACTGCATTTTTAAAAGAAGAACTATGGTCAGGATATCTACATCAATAATTAAAGTGGTTGTAACCACACCAAAAAAATGAATATCCTGTTCCTTTAAGGCATGATCTATAACACTACTTGTTCTGTGTAATTTTCTCTCCCTATCTTGTAATATACCTGGTTGATACTGCCTGTTCCTGTGTCCCCCTGTCTGTGCTGATCACGGTAATCATGGCTACTGAGCCATGATTACCATGGTCAGGTTACGTGTCCCCGTCAGCTTGATGTTCTGCGTCTCTCCCCTCTCCCACTCCCTTCCTGCCTGTCAGCGTGAGAGCGAATCTCCTCGCCGCTCCTCCCACCGCTATTCAGCTACATGTATCCCCTTTGAATTACACTGCCATTAACTACAGTGTATGTGTTTTTTTTAATGAAAAGTCTAAATACCTTTACCCACACCGCCACCGTGCGGTCATGTAATTCCCCTCTGCTGGCCAGCTGACGTCACAGGGGAATCTTGGCCCTTTCCATTTCTCTCCATAGAACGGGGCAGGATAGCTAAGGGGATCATGTGACCGCACAGATGCGATGCGAGAAAAGGTATTTAGCCTTTTCATTAAAAAAAAACACTGTAATTAATGGCAGCATAATCTGGAGGGGATACTAGTAAAGTCACTATGTAACTTTACAAACACTAACATATTACTAACAATAATTATACCTGCTTTAACAAGCTCTCATTGACCTCTGGAGGTACAGCCGCTCTGAACTAATTCATCCTCCACTCCACAATAAAAGCAATAATGTCATCCAAGCTGGTACTTTTTCTCTCTCTTCCTTGACACCTTCTCTGTGCTTTCATTAGAGATTAAAAGACTGTCAGGCTGCCAACTCACTGCTGGGAGGGGAGAGCTAAGCTTTAGGGCTCATTCACATGAGTGGCACCCCCAACCACCCACCTGAACAAGGAGATGCTGCAGCTCAGGGCTGTACACATGCAAAAATTAAATGGCATGCCATAAACTGCTGTTGAATGTTACCCATTAAAGTGATTGGGACTGCACCACAACTGCCCTGCAATGGCATAAAATGCACATAGTTGTGGAACCACAAGTCAGCATTTTCAGGGTCAAAACAGGTAGTGAGGGGGCAAATTGACACCTCACCGCCTGTCAAATGCCCTCCAAAAGCAATCCACCATGGATTTCTTTTCAGAAGGGTGGCAATATTAGCTGCATGTCTGACAAAGCCCACAGAGGGAAATTGAAAGGATGAATTACTCCACAGTAGCTACAAAGTAGCTACAAAGGTCAGTGAAGCCTTTTTTTAAAGTTTATTTATGGTTTCTTTTACGTATACTGTATGTAAATATATGTTCATAACCTGGCCACAGTTCTACCATAAAGTCACACTGAATAAACTGCAACTCATACAGTTAAACAGAGAACTGCAAACTTTGAACTTTGAAGTACTCTGGAGATTGGCAGAACGGGGTAGGTAAGCTTTTCACACAACACTTCCTCCAGTTTGCATAACACATAAAGTTGGCATTGTTAGAGTTGTTTTTTGTTTTTTTTAAACTAAAACAAAATCACACTTTAAACAGAGGTATCCTGGCCTTCCTATATTGCTCTTATTTCGTTGCTTCCATTACTGGGCAGATGTTAAAACATCATGCTTTATTTGCACACAACACGGCAAACTATTAGGACAAGTAGCTACATGTTCCATACATTACAGAGACAAGCTACTGTTTAATAGCTAAGTGGGTGGAAAACTCAATTGTTGTTAAGGTTTTATACAATTTGCTAATGCAGACAGTCTAATGTATAAGCGTTAAAATAAAATTAAAAAAAAGCCACATAATATTGGTTTCTAAAGACAAGCTTTTTAATAGTCAGAAAGTGATTGAAGTGATTAGAAATGCAGCCAAGATTTCAAAAATAGAGTCTAAAATGAAATGTTGGGTGTCAAGGCAACAGGAGAAGAAAAAAAATGACAGAACAATAAAAGACCAACAGTGGTGCTGTGAAACATTTACTGTATGATATAATAAGGAACCAAGAACATGAAATTGAATGTGTCAGAAATGTAACAAACAGAAAATGACAGGTATACATTGAAAGAAAGGCTTCGTAAACCTGATAAAGGCATCAAAGGTAAACATATTTAAGGGTGGTAAAACTATCTAAGTGGAAATACTATAGATGTATTCGTTTTTATAGATTATTAAATTTGCATCTTTTCAGAAAATAGATCTTCAGCTTCCATGGAGATTGTCCTTTCCTTTTCAGACAAGATGGAGTAACTTACGCTTTTAGCTAATGAGCTATTGTTTTGTGTGACCAGATGTCAGCAGGGCATGCACTTAAGGTCACCCAGCTTGGTCATTAAATCCTGTTTAGAAGAGGTCACCACCATGCTTTGAATGAAGTATGCAAATGGTATATCAAACTGCATAGTGCAGTTTTTGGCTAGCCGTAAAATGTTCTTTTGGCTTTTAATCACAGAGGAAAAATGTGCTCAATTCTTTACGCATCTCTGTTCCTATTTGGCTAGATGTAAAGTGCATGTCACAGAATAAAAAAAAGGAAAACCATATATATATATATATATATATATATATATATATATATATAATATATGTAGTATATATCTGTAATACATGCAATACATCCATGTTTTGTGCATTTAACCACTTGCCGACCGCCCGCAGTGGCTTGACAGCAGCAAAGTGGTACGTTATCGTGAAACGCCATCACTTGACGGCGGCCGCGATAACGAGTATTGTGAGTGTGCGTGCACGCCGCTGGAGGCACGCTCGCTCACTGTGTTCTGGGGGCCAGGGAGCGGGTAGGGCGGACCTGATTTACGCGGGGTACCCGCGATGGCTCCCCCACAGTGAGAGAAAGGAGGTCCGTGTATGTAAACATGGATCTCCATTCTGACAGAGGGGGAAGGGATGTGATCACAGAATTCCTCTGCCAGCCCAGCCCCCATACAGTTAGAACACACTGAGGGAACACAGTTAACTCTTAGAGCGCCCCCTCCAGGTTAACCCTTTCACTGCCAATGGCATTTACACAGTAATCAGTGCATTTTCATAGCACTGATTGCTGTATGAATGCCAATGGTCCCAAAAAAGTGTCAAAATGGTCTAACATGTCCGCCGCAATATCACAGTACCGCTAAAAATCACAGATCGCTGCCATTACTAGTAAAAAATAAAAACCCCATAAATTAATTCTCATTTGTAAACACTGCAACTTTTGCGCAAACCAATCAATAAACGCTGATTGCGGATTTTTTTTACCAAAAATATGAGGAAGAATATAAATCAGCCAAAAACGATGAAAAAAAATGTTTTATTTTTTTTGGGGATTTTTATTTTAGCAAAAAGTAAGAAATATTGTTTTTTTTTTGCAAAATTGTTGCTCTTTTTTTGTTTATAGCGGTGATTAGAAATGATGCAGAGGGGATCAAATACCACCAAAAGAAAGCTCTATTTGTGGGAAAAAAAGGACGCAAATTTTGTTTGGGTACAACGTCACACGGCCGTGCAATTGTCAGTTAAAGCGACACAGTGCCGAATCACAAAAGGTGCTCTGGTCCTAAACTGGGAAATCCTTCCGGGGCTGAAGTGGTTAAGGATCGGAAAAAAGTAATTTTGATTTGTCAGAAATGCAAGCATCTAACTTTCTGTTGTAGGCTCACAACACAAAATATCAAGAAATGGTGCCAGCCCTGCTCAGTTGTTTTTTTGCTAAACTACTGAATCTCTCCCTTTCCTCATCTCCATAACATTTTTGCTATAATCCAAAGGCTAATTAGATTCCTTGAAAAACACAGGCAGAATGAACAGCTCAGAATTTCTCACATGAACAGATATTTGCACTCATCAAACAGGTATACTAAAATACTTTTAATGTATTTAACAGTTCAAAAGAGAGCAAATAGGAGAAGTTCATTGTTATGGTTTACACATACTGTAACTGTTTCAGATCAAATAGTACATGTAGCTTTTGAGAATAATATGTAACACTTATGCTGACACATTCCTAAATTGATATTAGTACAGTGATACCTCGGTTCACAAACTTAATTTGTGAACTGACTCTGGTCGCAAACCGAGGCAAATTTTCCCATAGGGTTCAATGTAAACCAGGTTAATCCCCTCTGACCTTTTTTTTGTTTTTGAACCACAAAGCTATGATAAAAGTACAGTACAGTATGAAGAGAGAGAACACAAACCTTGCATATTCTTGTCACCTGCATTTGTGCTTTGCACATTCTTGTCACCTGCATTATTGTTCCGCACTTTCTTCTTACCACCATGCTTGCTCTGCATTTTCTTTTGAGCCATACTGGATGTACAGTACAGTATGTATGTGCTAAAAAGCTTCTCAATACTGTATTGTAAGTGTCTTCCCAGTACTGTACACTTTCATTGTCTCTCTGTGACCAGCGATCTCACCAGATCAGGGAAAATGGCGGAGGCTCGTGTTTGTGAACCGAAGCGGAGTTCACGAACTGAAGCTAATTTTTGTGAACTCTTCTGTTTGTGAACTGAGATACCACTGTGTAGGTAAAGATAGTACAAGGAGGCCAGGTACATGATCACATAAATCATATGGTAAGTATATTAGCTGAGTTTAAACCAAACATGTTATTGGCTCCGGTAACAGATGTGATTAGCATGCATTAAATTATTTTGAAATGCTTTTTATTCAGGTTAAAGAATATTTGCGGAAAAAAAGATATGCTTTCAGTAAATGCATCAGCATTTTTGTTACATTGATAGAGGAAGCATAAAAAATTAATAACTCAAACACATTTAAACAATAGCAAAAGCAGATAGTAGAGATAAAGCTCTTCTGTGAATTCTATTTTTTGCCTCTGCTCATAAGAGATCAATCAGTCTGATAGGATATCTGTCAGTTAGGGTGCAATGCAGATCACTTTCTATAATGAAGAGAGGTATATTAAATTATTTTATTATAGATTTTCTGCTAAAAAGTTGAATTAATCAACTGTGACTTTAGGCACCATTTGCTGAAGTTTAATTTTTCAAAATACAAGCTACCTGGTAAAAAGGGCTGTTCACAATAGATTAGTATGATGGCTTTGACCATGCGTCTATATGGATTCTGCATCCTTATTGTAGCATTTTGAATTGATTTTCTTTTACTTTTCAGAAAAGCAGGACAAATAAAAACATAATTTCAACATAAATAAGCTCTATATTAAAAAGTATTTGATTACGTAGTTCTTATTACGTAAAGTGGATGTAAACCTTCATATATACCCAGTGAAGTGAACAGCCTCAGATGATACACAGAGATGAAACAAATCTCCCTACATAAGTTTTACATGTACTGTATATCTGCTGTCTTCAGCTGTATATATAATTTAGAAAGTGCTTAGCCTGTTACAGATTTTTTTTTCCTGTTCAGCACTGAGTGTGAAGTCTGGTCATACAGCCAAGACAGCTGATTGGAGGAAAGGCACACACCCCCACTCCACATTGGCAAAGGAAGGAAGTAATGTGCAGAGCTCTGCTCTGATAAGTCCAGCTTTCTGCTATTCTATTTATAGCAACCTCCCATGACACAAATTTCAGGCTGGTTTATCTCCTGTGTCAGAGAAATTGTCAGAAGTTATCAGCCTGATAACAGAAGAACAGAGCAGGAGGAAGCCACGGGAGTGCTTTGGAGAGAGATAAGAGAACACTACAGATATATGTGCCCAGCTCAAGTTTCATGAATCGGATTTACATCCACTTAAATCACCATGTTCCCATATAGCTTATATTTGGGTAATATGTGGATGATGGCACTGTTGCACTATTTAAAGAAGATTAACCTGCCTTAGGTAGCACATCTTCCCTCTAATTTGAGCAACAGCTGCTGGCAGTAAAAACTGTAAAAAAGATAAAATAAATAACTCTAAGCCTAAATTCAGACCTGAGAAAAGAGTAGGCAGAATATATTCCTGGAGATTTTGAAGCATTTCTGTTTTCAGGTGTTTAACAGGAGTATTAAAAGTGTATAACAGGTGTATTACGGGTGTTATTGCATGTGAATCAAGTCTCAGGAGTTTTTTTTTTTCCTTGGCTGAGCAAGGAAGGAAAGCAATTCTATAGGGAGAGCTGAATTCTTCAGGCATAAAAATTTGATTCAAAATGCATGAAAACACACGTAATACACATTTACAGGCACTACCATTAAAGTGGTTGTAAAGGCAGAAGTTTTCTTTTTTTTATCTCAATATCTCTAAGACAAAAAGCCTTCTGTGTGCAGCAGCCCTCCTAAAACTTACCTGAGCCCCCTCTTGATCCATCAATGTCCATGAGTGCCTTGGCTGTCTGGGACTCTACCTCCTGATTGGCTGAGACACAGAAGAGGTGCCATTGGTTCCCGCTGCTGTCAATCAAAGTCAGTTAGCCAATGAGGAGAGAGAGGGGGCAGAGCCGAACTGGGACTCCATGTCTGAATGGATATACATAGCTGCAGCTCAGGTGCCCCCATAGCAAGCTGCTTGCTGTGGGGACACTCAACAGGAGGGAGGGGCCAGGAGCACGGAAGAGGGACATAAGAAGAGGAGGCTCTGTGCAAAACCACTGCACATGGCAGGTAAGTATAACACATTTGCTATTTTTATAAAAAAAAAGGAGACTTTACAATCTCTTTAAAGTCTATGGGTCCAATAATGCCTGAATACCCTAAAATAGCTCATGTATTTTTTTTTTAGCAGTTAGGGTGACTATGTGTACAAGTGTGCACAGGGACATTGAGAATGAATGGGATACTGCATTTTGAGTGTAGACAGGTGTAAGGAAACCAGCATAAAACATTCAAGTGTAAATAAGGGATATGGGTTATGTGCAATCTTTGTGTTCGCTGATTCCTTGGAAATGGTGTATGGAATAACATGACTCTCAGCCTGATTAAGGCCTGGAGAATGGAAATAAGGTTACTTATTTGATCCACCAGGTTTTAAATACCCTGCCAAGGATATATCAAAGGATGTATGCTCATGGCTTTTGGTGCTCAAAGGATCCCCCCTATGCTAGCATCACATATTCAGCACAGAACATTTCATTGTTTTACTGGTCCTTGCCTAGCTTAGTACAGTGGGGTTGATTTACTAAAACCGGAGAGTGCAAAATCTGGTGCAGCTCTGCAAAGAAGCCAATCAGCTTCTAACTTCAGCTTGTTCAATTAAGCTTTGGCAATAAGATGATTGGCTTCTATGCAGAGCTGCACCCGATTTTGCACTCTCCAGTTTTAGTAAATCACGAATTAACTTGTTCGACTTCAATCTTCGACTAACCGAAGAAACGTCTCGACGTGGTCTAAAACGTGAGAGGCCAAAATCATTTAGTTGGGGTGACATGATTCGATCCGTTCCTGGTCATTTTGTTACTTTACAAGACACGACTTATACACTACGATCGTATCCCCCCTAGGAAACTCGTGGTTTTCGGTACTCGTATGTAGGAAACTATATAGGAACCGTCCCATAAATTTTGGACCACCTAGTTTATTCATTGGAATAAAGGTAAGAGGTCCGGAATTAGTCCGACTCTCAGTACAATAAGGTATGTGGTAAAGGTTCCTTAGTCGCTTGTGTTTCTAACGTGTATTGGGTATAGGGAATAAATGTGAAC
>BLSH010545181.1:109049-122046 GCA_018402905.1 Glandirana rugosa | reverse complement strand
CAGAAAATCCACCCGAGCCACACTCAGGAATACCGCCAAGCAGGTTAAGGCTGGGTTCACACCTATGCGAATCGGATGTGGCTTCAAACCACATCCAATTCGCAGGACACTTGAAAACACATTGTTTTCAAGGTGTCCAGTTCACATATGTGCGGTGAATTCGCACTCCCCATTGCACAGAAAACGTGTGCGTTTTCTATGCAATGCGGTGCGAATTCCCCGCCTGCTGTGTTCAATGGGAGCGCATCCAACACGGAGATGCACTCCGCACTGAACGGGCATATTTTCCCCTGCTCGTGGCCCCTCCCTCCCCCAAACAGCGGCTCCACCCCTTCTCGGCAGCAGACAGGCTGGAATTCGCACTGGACTGGTGGGAATCCAGCCTAAAACAATGTAGAGTTGATAACTATAAAGGGAAAAGCCATCCGTTTGTTTCTGGTGCCCAGAGGTACAAGCCTACTGTGCTTAATTGTAAATCTGGTCCTGGAAATAATATTTTTGGATCCAAAGACTCCACCCTAAGAGTTTAGCATGTAGGACTTGAGACCTCTGCGATGGGTCTTGGTCTGTTTGCAAATGCAGCTGATTTTTACCTTTATATCACAATGTTCATCATTTAGATGAAAAATTAGCAAATTAAAACACTCTTTGCATATTATGAAGATATACAGGCTTATTTAAAAATGCTAAGACTGTCCATAAAAGCCAGCAATGCTTCCAATTTCTGTATTGCGTACAATTATTGGATTCTTTTTAAACCTCATAGGAATAATAATGAGCGTCTCAAGCAGTTTGAGATACTCATTATCATACAGGGAAATTTTCCAACTTGTCTCTGTGAGAGAGACACAATTCTCTACTCCTCTCTCTGGATAAGTGCAGGATCGAAGGTACTAAACGTCCACCTTTGTCTTCGCAAGTCAAAGATTTCTGCAGTTGTGGGAGAATGGGCAGATTTCTCCAACCTAATAACAAAGTGCATACCTCAGCAACCTATAGCAATCACAATCATTGGTGGTTATGGGTTATAGCACTATCATAATATTATATCCTCTCAAATGTACACAGTCTACCTTAAAGGATAACTCCACTTTCATGGGAAAAAAGTAGCAAAAAAAAATAAAATAATATAGCATATACAATTGTGACGCAACTCATATTGTAATTTAATGTTATTAAAAATTACCTTTCCTTTTCATTCTGCAGTGCTGTAATTTTTATAAAATGCAGTGCAATATGGCTACCTGGAGGTGTTCTATACACAGAATGGGTACAGAACTCCCCATAGAAACATCATTTCCTGCTTGTGTAATTGGCTCACTGATTTGCACTAAGATACTATGAAGTCAAATTTCAGGCATCCTCTGCAACAACGTCATTTTTGGTGAGATACTCCCAATAGGAAATCACATCTAAAGGGATGCAGACTGTGCAATTTTCCTCATTAGAGCCCTGCAAGCGCAGTAGCTGTTTGATAATTATGAAACCACTGCCATACAGATTCACTTTCCACATGGACACAGACAAACACACAGTGATTTCTTCAGAATAACAAAAGGTGGGAATCTCCAACAAAGTTTGTTAAAGCGGAGTTCCACCCTATTAAAAGTCAGCAGCTACAAAAAGTGTAGCTGCTGATTTTTAATAATTGGACACCCACCTGTCCCAGGCTCCAGCGATGATTGCTCTTCTCCCCCTCCTGCATACGGCACCAGCATCACAAGTGTGGGTACCCGGCTTTGGCTTCAAAGCCAGTCGTGCTGCACGCTGTGAATGGCCGGCAAATCTTCTGGGACCTGTGACGTGTCCCAGAAGATCGCCGAAAGGGAGGGGGGAAGGTGAACTTCCTTCCTGTTCCGCGGCACCAGGAGAGGAAGTGGACCTGAGACCCTGTGAAAACAGGGACCCTGCCCCCCCCCCCCCAAAAAAAAATGGTATGTCAATTGGGGCATGTCAGGGGTCATCTTCCCTTAAAGTGGAAGTTTCACTTTTGGGTGGAACTCTGCTTTAAAATCTTTGCAATGTACATAGATCCCCCAAGGGGGAATTTTTTTTTCAACAGAAGTGGAATTACTCTAAGTTTACATAGGATGCATAATACTTGGTATGATGTATTACCTAATATTTATATTTTCTATAATATAGTCATTCTTTGTATAAGAAAGGACAGCAAAGGTTTCTTAGATTATAAAGCAATGTCTTTGCTTCCCATTTCTATTGTTTGAGGATAAAATGTAATGTCATTAGAATGTATGCCACCCGACATACTAGTGATCCTGCACTCTGTTATAATTTACATGGTGTTCCTTGTTGTTACCAAAGTAAAAATATATCACTTTACAACAATGCTGTTAACACTATTATATTCAAGACTTCTGTAGCTACAGAACACACTTCACAATCAGATGGTAATTTAGTTACATAGATGGTAATTTACTTAATTACTTGCCCTGCACAATTTGAAGATGAGTGTGACAGTGTGGGAGATATATTCCTTTTCTTTTAAAAATTAATTATACAATTAGTTATTCCAATTACGTTGGAGAAAAACATAGTTTAGTATTTATGCTAACATGTGATATACTTAACTACAACCAAAGGTATTTTTTGCATCCAATATATGCAATATTTCTGAAAATTAAAGGGACTATGTCTAGAATACTATTAAGATTACAGTGTCTATGTTTTGCCAGTGCTTCAGAAAATGGTCCATCAGAACTGATCCTGGCCTGAGCTATTTCTATGGCTGGCCTTGAGAGACTTGGTTGGGTGAGGCTTAAACTTGCCATACATGGATCGAAATTTTGTCAGTTCAGCAGGGACTGTACATATTTTAATCCATGTGCGGCCACTGTTTGGATTTTTCACTTGATCAGCACTGTAGGCAATAGCCTGCAGTGCTAATCTGTGTATTCTGATGGTGGAGGAGTCTCTCTGCTGTCAGAATACAATGACACAGTAGAGAGGATTCCCCAATAGACCTCAAATGTGCAGATAGGGGAATTGAGGCAGTTGTTTTTTTCATTCAACCAGTTGGATGAATGAAAAAACTGCCCCATATATGGCCAGCTTAATTCAATAAGCAGGTTACAGCTTTGGGAAGCTTGTACAAGGTGACATAAATTAAATTCTGGTCCTAAAAAATAAGAGTGAAATTGCATTTAAAGCATGGATTTCTTAAAGCGGAGTTCCACCCAGAAATTTTTTTAACATCATTCAAGTTCTTTGCCTATATAGACTTACCTTTCAGGGGGAAAAAAAATTATACTCACCCTAAGTCGCTTCTTGCTAGGTGGTCCCTGTATTCTGCCCCTATTTGGTCCTAGGCTCTTTTTCACTTCCTGCTTCCCCTGGCCTCCTGGGAGATGTGACTCATCATTTCCCAGGAGTCAATGGGCTTCCCTGTACTGTAAAATCATGTTATTTCCAGACAGGAAATGACGCGATTTATGGCGGACCGAGATCGAGGAGTGCATGATGGTTACCCACCATGCACTCCTTTCAGGAAGAGATGCCAGGAGACTACAGATGGGCTTCAGATGCCCTCACCTAAAATGGAAAAGTCCAGCAGGGAGAGAAATGAAATTGTGAGTAAAAATACATGTAATTACTAGGCGGTTAGAAAGTAAGGAAACAAAAGGTTACATCTATTTAGTATTAAAAGAGTGGATGACAAAAAAAAAATACTGGGTGGAACTCCGCTTTCACTATGGATTCTCTGTCTGTCTATCTCTGTCTCTCTCTCTCTCTGTCTGTCTGTCTTTCTCTCTGCCTCTCTCTCTGTTTCTCCCTCTCTCTCTCTGTCTGTCTGTCTCTGCCTCTCTCTCTATGTCTCTACCCCTCTGTCTGTCTGTCTCTCTCTCTCTTTCTGTCTATCTCTCTTTCTCTCTCTGTCTCTGTCTCTCTCTCTATCTGTCTCTCTCTGACTGTCTCTTTCTCTTTCTGTCAGTTTGTCTCTCTGTATTTTTCTGTCTGTCTCTCTCTCTGTCTGCCTCTCTCTCTCTGTCTCTCTCTTTGTATGTCTGCCTCTCTGTCTGTCTGTTTCTCTCTCTGTCTCTCTCTCTGTCTGTCTGTTTCTCTCTCTGTCTTTCTCTCTCTCTGTCTGTTTGTCTTTCTCTCTTTCTCTGTCTCAGTCTTTCTCTGTCTGTGTCTTCCTCTGTCTGTCTCTCTCCCCCTATTTGTATGTCTGCCTCTCTCTCTCTGTCTGTTTTTCTATCTGTCAGTTTTTCTCTCTCTGTCTGTCTGTCTCTCTGTCTGTCTGTCTCTCTCTCCCCTCTTTATAAGTCTGCCTCTCTCTCTCTCTCTCTGTATGTGTCTATCTCTCTGTCTGTTTCTCTCTCTGTCTGCCTCTCTCTGTCTCTGTTTCTCTCCTGTCTCTCTCTCTCTGTCTGTCTTTCTGCCCAACTGCTCCTAAATGTCCATTTATCAGCTGCTGTGTACATGAGGCCTAAGACCCCTTTCACACTGAGGCGCTTTTCAGGTGCTTTTGCACTAAAAATAGTGCCTGAAAAGCTTCTGAAAACTGCTCCCCATTCATTTCACTGGATGCTTTCACACTGGGGCGGTGCACTGGCGGGTTGGTGAAAAAAGTCCTGCAAGCAGTATCTTTGAAGCGCTTAAAAAAGCACCTCAAAAATGCCCCTCTCCATTGAAATGAATGGGAAGCACTTTAAAAGCACCTGAAAAGCGCTTCAAATGAGCTGTAAATGGTTCTTACTTTTTTAAGGTCACGTTGTGACGTGACCTTAAAAAAAGTGCACCAATAGTGCCTCAAAAGCGCCGCAAAAGTGCCCGACATTTTATGAGCAGTTTTTTAAGCACCTCATTGTGAAAGGGGTCTAAGGGTTATATAAAACTTCAGCAGAATACAGCAAAAAACAAAAATGGTATGTTTGATTTGTAACATTTATTGAACATTTTTTACCTTCTTTTAGTTCAGCTTCAAGCCCTGCTTCCTCCTAGCACTAAACTTCACCACCTGTCATTCAACTGTCAAATGCAAGAAGTTTAGTGATCCCTATAGCCTTTATCATTTGACAGTTGAAGAACAGGTGGTGGGGCTTAGCCTCGAGAAGAGGAAGTATAAAACACTTAAGGTGGATCTATAAAGAAAATAAAAAAATATATATTTTGAAAAATGCTACGTAAATTGTTGGTGTTATATAAATCCAGTATAATAATATTAATAATAACAATATATACAGTCTGTCACTAACATTTACGCAGCAGTATTTCTTTTTCTTAGCCCCCTCTAACTTTGCTTTACTATCATTTGATCCTGTCGGTAACATCATTACTTTTCTACTTCAAATAACAGACCAAGCACAAGTGGCAATAAGAGGAGTCAGGAGAAATCATATAAAAATGGTGGGGTTTTTTGTAATGGTCATCTTTATTCACATCAGATAAACCTTTTTTTCCATACAGCAGTTGCTGTTATTGCCTAAAACCTGATAGCTGGAGTAGGGCTTTAATTTGTTATTTAATTAAAGTCTGTTTAAGGGTGACAATGCTTCTGTGCAATTTTACAGAAAAGCAAACAGTGACGTGTATATATATATATATATATATATATATATATATATATATATATATACACACACACACACACTATCTAACAAAAGTGAGTACATCCCTCACATTTTTGTAAATATTTTATTATATCTTTTCATGTGACAACACTGAAGAAATGAAACTTTGCAACAATGTAAAGAAGTGAGTTTACAACTTGTATAACAGTGTAAATTTGCTGTCCCCTCAAAATAACTCCACACACAGCCATTAATGTCTAAACTGCTGGCAACAAAAGTGAGTACACTCCTAAGGGAAA
This sequence comes from Glandirana rugosa, assembly GCA_018402905.1. Classification (NCBI taxonomy): domain Eukaryota; kingdom Metazoa; phylum Chordata; class Amphibia; order Anura; family Ranidae; genus Glandirana; species Glandirana rugosa. Next base: position 116,216 of record BLSH010545181.1, on the reverse strand, counting down.
ATGTCCAAATTGGGCCCAATAAGCCATTTCCCCTCCCTGGTGTCATGTGACTCATTAGTGTTACAAGGTTTCGGGTGTTTATGGGGAGCAGGTGTGCTAAATTTGGTGTTATCATTCTCATTCTCTCACACTGGCACCTCAAGGCAAATAAATGTCTGAGGATCTTGAAAAAAAATTGTTGCACTACATAAAGATGGCCTAGGCTATAAGAAGATTGCCAAGACTGGTTTAACAGGACAGGTTCCACTCAGAACAGGCCTCGCCATGGTCTACCAAAGAGGTTGAATGCACATGCTCAGTGTCATAGCCAGAGGTTGTATTTGGGAAATAGACATATGTGTGCTGCCAGCATTGCTGCACAGGTTGAAGGGGGGGGTCAGCCTGTCAGTGCTCAAACCATACGCTGCACACTGTATCAAATTGGTCTGCATGGCTGTCGTCCCAGAAGGAAATCTTCTAATGATGATGCACAAGAAAGCCTGCAAACAGTTTGCTGAAGCCAAGCAGACTAAGGAAATGGATTACTGGAACCATGTCCTGTGGTCTGATGAGACCAAGATAAACTTATTTGGTTCAGATGGTGTCAAGCGTGTGTGGTGGCAACCAGGTGAGCAGTACAAAGACAAGTGTGTCTCACCTACAGTCAAGCATGGTGGTGGGTGTGTCATGGACTGAGGCTGCATGAGTGTTGCCAGAACTGGGGAGCTACAGTTTATTGAGGGAACCATCAATGCCAACGTGTACTGTGACAAACTGAACCAGAGCATGATCCCCTCCCTTTGGAGACTGGGCTGCAGGGCAGTGTTCCAACCCGACCCCAAACACACCTCCAAGACGACCACTGCCTTGCTAAAGAAGCTGAGGGTAAAGGTGATGGACTGGCCAAGCATGTCTCTAGACCTAAACCCTATTGAGCATCTGTGTAGAGTTGAGTGAACACCTGGATGTTCGGGTTCGGTGGGTTCGGCCGAACTTCGCAAAAAAGTTTGGGTTCGGTACCGAACTTGACCCGAACTTGACCCCGAACCTCGAACCCCTTTGAAGTCAATAGGGACCCGAACTTTTCTGCACAAAAATGACTGTAAAAAAGTCCTGGAAAGTGCTAGAGGGCTGCAAAAGGATTTTAGAACAATAATCTGTCCCTTACAGCAACAGCAGGAACCTGACCCTATAGAACTAGGAGATGATTTTAGAACAATAATCTGTCCCTTACAGCAACAGCAGGAACCTCTCCCTATAGAACTAGGAGATGATTTTAGAACAATAATCTGTCCCTCAAAGCAGTAGTAGTAGTAATCTCTACCTAGTCCACAATCAGATCGTTCTGTAATGCAGGATGAGATGTTATTATATCTGCAATCTGTCCCTCACAGCGCCGGCAGCATCCTCTCCCTACCCTAGCCTGAGAGCATGTGACATGCAGCACTAAGTGACTCCAGCTTATAAAAAGGCTCGGTCACATGATGTACTGGCCAATCACAGCCATGCCATTAGTAGGCATGGCTGTGATGGCTTCTAAGGGCAAACCAGTGAAACGCTTGTTGATTGGCTGCCCTGCAGCTGTTCAACAGGCGGGATCAAATACCCAAACCCAGAACCCAAACCCAATCTTTTTTTAAATGTCCGGGTTCGGGTCCGGGTCATGGACACCCCAAAGTTCGGTAGGGACCCGAACTTTACAGTTCGGGTTCGCTCAACTCTACATCTGTGGGGCAAATGGAAGGTGGAGGAGTGCAAGGTCTCTAACATCCACCAGCTCTGTGATGTTGTCTTGGAGAAGTGGAAGAGGACTCCAGTGGCAACCTGTGAAGCTCTGGTGAACTCCATGCCCAAGAGGGTTAGGGCAGTGCTGGAAAATAATGATGGCCACACAAAATATTGACATTTTGGGCCCAATTTGGACATTTTCACTTAGGGGTGTACTCACTTTTGTTGCCAGTGGTTTAGACATTAATGGCTGTGCATTGAGTTATTTTGAAGGGGCAGCAAATTTACACAGTTATACAAGCTGTACACTCACTACTTTACATTGTAGCAAAGTGTCATTTCTTCAGTGTTGTCACGTGAAAAGATATAATAAAATATTTACAAAAATGTGAGGGGTATACTCACTTTTTTTAGATAATGTATATATACACACATTATATTACCAAAAGTATTGGGGCACCTGCCTTTACACACACATTAACTTTGATTGCATCCCAGTCTTAGTCCTTAGGGTTCAATATTGAGTTGTCCTTTGCAGCTAAAACCGCTTCAACTCTACTGGAAAGGCTGTCCACATGGTTTAGGAATGTGTCTATGGGAATGTTTGACCATTTTTCCAGAAGTGCATTTGTGAGGTCAGGCATTGATGTGGACCAGAAGGCCTGGCTTGCAGTCTCTGCTCTTATTCATCCCAAAGATGTTTTATCAGGTTGAGGCAGTCAAGTTCCTCCACCCCAAACTCACTAATCCATGTCTTTATGGACCTTACTTTGTACACTGGTCCAAAGCATTTGGTGGAGGGGGATTATGGTGTAGGGTTGTTTTTCTGGGGTTGGGCCTGGCCCCTTAGTTTCAGGGAAAGGAACTCTTAAGGCGTCAGGATACCAAGACATTTTAGACAATTTCATGCTGCCAACTTTGTGGGAACAGTTCGGGGATGGTCCCTTCCTGTTCCAACATGACTGCGCACCAGTGCACAAAGCAAGGTCCATAAAGACATGAATGAGCGAGTTTGGGGTAGATGAATTTGACTAGCCTGCACAGAACCCAATAGAACACCTTTGGGGAGAATTCGAGTGGAGACTCCAAGCAAGGCCTTCTCGTTCCACATCAGTGCCTAATTTCACAAATGTGCTTCTAGAAGAATGGTCAAATATTCCCATAGACACAGCCCTAAACCTCGTGGACAGCCTTCCCAGAACTGCAGAATATTGAACCCTACAGACTGAGACTGGGATGCCATTAGAGTTCATGTGCGTGTTAAGGTAGGCGTCAAAATACTTTTAGTAATATAGTGTATATATATATATATATATACACACACAAATGTTTGCCTTTTATTTCTATTTGAAAGTGAATTGGTTGTTTACCAATGTAAGGATTCACATATGCTTTAAGGGAAGTGTAAAAATAAGAGATCTACTGTCACGTTCAAAGCTATGGTACTCGTGTTTTTGTTATTTTACCCAGTTAAACTTTATTCAGTGAACATGGAAAAGGGATGCAACTATATATACTTGGAAGAGGTGGAATCCACTTTCATGTGCAAAAATGAGTTCACTTGTCTACTTGCCAAATACTAGCAACTATAACATTTGGCACCCTATAGAGACACAAATAGGTCACTTTTAATAACTTGAAAAGATAAGGTTTCGATATAAGTGTACTGACCTGTGTCACAGAGAATGATGAGTCATAACATTAGAGAACCCTGAAAAGATACTCTAGAACTCATTAAAATCTTTTCCTGTAATGTTATGGTCATTTCCTTTTTTTTTAGCACATGTGGTTTCAGCATCATACATACTGTAAGTACATAATCATCTGCAATTACTAGATTGTAAGCTCTAATGAGCAGGGTCCTCTGATTCCTCCTATATTTATTTGTATGCTAACTGTACTGTCTGCCCCCATGTTGTAGAGTGCTGCGCAAACTGGTGGTGCTATATAAATCCTGTATAATAATAATATGTGTTTGGTGTTGACAAAAAGCAATTACATCTTTAGCCTTACCCATAACTCTACTCCCTAAACTTTTTTTTACTCTCCTAACTTCAACCCCTATCCCTGAGCTTATTCATTTAAAACCACAGCCTAACCCTAAATTTAACCTGAAACCAAAAAGTCCAAAAAGAAAACCAAACTAAAGCTTAGCCCTTAATTAAAGCCTATACCATAATCAACCTAAACTGTAAGCTAGGCCCTTAATACAGAACCTTGGGCAAATAATGGTCAATATGGCAATATTACTGTTGTACCTAAAAAAATCTTGCACCAAAGCAAACTTATGCTGTTATTTACCAACATCCAAAATGTTGTCTACCAAATACAATATGGCAAGATATAAAAAACATTACATAAAAAAACATATACCAAAATGTTTCAGATACAACCCATTGTTCTAATGAAACCAATGGTTGCAATAGATGGGTGCTTACTGGCCTAAAGTGAAATAAAGAGGCAGGGAACTGATACAATACTAATCAAAAAATAAAAAGTAGTGGTTGTCCTTTATTTGTGAGCGGTCTACATTGAATCCAGTTTCATTAACGTTGATATACTAAAGGAATAAAGACTGTTCACTTAGCAAAGCAAACAGTATCTCCTCAATAATTTTACCATCTTCTAATGTAATTTGAAAATCAAGGTGGTATTTTCTCCAAATATTCCCTCATAACATATGATGAAGAATAACTGTGAAGTTCGATTTCATAACAAGCCATCCTTATATTACAACCTTGCAGGTAGTGGAGACAAAAGCTACAGTAAAAAAAAAAACCTTGTTACTGAATTTCCTAAGAGATATAAGTGATTCAAGCCCCAGATGACCTTGAAAAATGTTTCACTGGCCTAATATGCAAATCATGCTGAGGCTAGCTAGGATCAAGGTTCTGTCTGCCCCAGATTACTCACCAGTAGTCAGACAAATGCAAATATGCTTATGTGTTGATGATGTTCTGTGCTTAATTTCTGAGTACTTTCAGAGTGATTGAGAACTGGGAATGAGTCGCAAAAGGATTTTGACTTCCTTGCAATACCAGTGTTTTTGTGTTATCCCTTTATCCATGTTATTACAATGTGTGTCTATATAAACTTTTACAAAAGAAGGAGATTGGTCTTGGGACTTTAAACAAGGTATACCACTAGCAAAAAAGAGGTAAACAGAGCATAAAAAGTATGTTGTTTATTTACGCACTGAAAAAAATATTACAATAATGCAAGATCATGATGTCATATAGGTTACAATCATCCGGCTGTGATGGGCCACGCTGATAAGACAAAGTATACTGCGTATTAACTGGTCTAAAAAGACATAAATATACAGTACATGATGAAATTACATCAAAACCAATAACATAATAGATGGTCCAGAAAAAAATTAATTGAAGCATTGATAAGACTGTAAGCATGAAAAGGGTCATGTGTTAGTCAACTTCCTTATGAATTGAGGGGAAAAGATGGAAAGGCGAGATATGTTACTTACATCTTGAACATGTGAAAGCGTGGCACAGCTCAAGAAAGGGAAACGCCAATGTAATGTCTGTTTCACCTATATTCTCATACTTGGTATTACACCGATATACTTAATTGAATTGCTTCATGTCTGACATTATTATAGGTCACTTTGGGGTAAGACCGTCCTTTCCATGCCTCCTACCTGGCATGCGCTACACCCTCTTATATGGCCTGTACCTTGCCTGTACCTCCCTCGGTGTGGACGGGATTTCCCCACCTCAGCCCCGGGGAAGAGATTAACCCTCTTGGGTATGGAGTTCACCAGAGCTTAACAGGCCACTGTAGTCCTCTTCCACTCCTCCATGATGACATCACGGAGCTGGTGGAGGTTAGAGACCTTGCACTCCTCCACCTTCTGTTTGAGGGTGCGACACAGATGCTCAATAGGGTTTAGGTCTGGAGACATACTTGGCCAGTAGATCACCTTTACCCTCGGCTTCTTTAGCAAGGCAGTGATCGTCTTGGTGGTGTCTTTAAGGTCATCCAGTGTGGCCCAGTCTCCGAAGAGTGGGGATCATGGTCTGCTTCATTATGTCACAGTACATGTTGGCATTCATAGTTCCCTCAATGAACTGTAGCTCCCCAGTGCCAGCAGCACTCATGCAGCAAGAGACCATGACACTCCCACCACCATGCTTGACTGTAGGCAAGACATGCTCGTCTTCGTACTCCTCGCCTGGTTACCGCTACACACGCTTGACACCATCTAAACCAAATAAGTTTATCTTGGTCTCATCAGACCACAGGACATGGTTCCAATAATCCATGTCCTTAGTCTGCTTGTCTTCAGCAAACTGTTTGCAGGCTTTCTTGTGCATCATCTTTAGAAGATGCTTCCTTCTGGGATTACAGCCATGCAGACAAATTTGATGCATTGTGCAGCATATGGTCTGAGCACTGACAGGCTAACCCCTCACCCCTTCAACCTCTGCAGCAATGCTGGCCACACTCATATGTCTTCAGAGAACTATGGAGTGGCCCTTGGATGTCGCACATCTAGTTGTCTAGGAGTGATGAGTAGAGTGGCAACCTCAGCCTGGACGCCAAGCAGGCCACGCCCCAATGCGTTTCACTCTGACCCCAGAGCTTAGTCATGGGGGTCACTCATATGTATATTTCCAAAGACAACCTCTGGATATGATGCTGAGCATGTGTACTCAACTTCTTTGGTCGACCATGGTGAGCCGCTTTTGAGTGGAACCTGTCCTGTTAAACTTCTGTATGGTCTTGGCCATCATGCTGCAGCTCAGTTTCAGGGTCTTGGGAATCTTTTTATAGCCTAGGCCATCTTTATGTAGAGCAACAATTATTTTTTTCAGATCCTCAGAGAGTTCTTTGCCATGAGATGCCATGTTGAACTTCCAATGACCAGAATAAAAGAGAGTGAGAGCGATAACACCAAATTTAACACACCTGATCCCCATTCATACCTGAGACCTTGTAACACTAACAAATCAAATGAAACCATGAGGGAAAATGGCTAAATGGGCCCAGTTTGGACATTTTCATTTAGGGGCCTACTCACTTTTTGTTGCCAGTGGTTTAGACATTAATGGCTGTGTGTTGAGTTATTTTGAGGGGACAGCAAATTTACACTGTTATACAAGCTGTACACTCACTACTTTACATTTTTATTGAGTTGTGTGTCGGTAATTACAGATTTGGTGACCGTTGTTTTTCACTCATCCGGGGATTTACTTTTACAGGTTTGACCCGGGTAAATCGGTAAAAGGGAGTACCAAAGTAAACTAAACAATCACAATGTTCCAGAGTCCATACTTACCCCTAGTCCACACAATTTAAACCACAATAGCGAGAGTGAGAGAAAATAAGACCAGTAACCTTCAAGTTGTACCGTAGAGTACCGTTTCTTGAGAGACTCCTAGACTTTTTTTATTAACAACGAGATGTATTTCTACCGGATCCGATATTTTTCTAAGGGTT
>BLSH010545181.1:98668-109039 GCA_018402905.1 Glandirana rugosa | reverse complement strand
GGAGTGTCATGGTCTGGGGCTGCATGAGTGCTGCCGGCACTGAAAAGCTACAGTTCATTGAGGGAACCATGAATGCCAAAATGTACTGTGACATACAGAAGCAGAGCATTTTCCCCTTCCTTCGGAGACTGGGCCGCAGGGCAGTAATTCCAGCATAACGGCCCTGAACACACCTCCAAGATGACCACTGCTTTGCTAAAGAAACTGAGGGTAAAGGTGATGGACTGGCCAAGCATGTCTCCAGACCTAAACCCTATTGAGCATCTGTAAGGCATCCTCATACGGAAGGTGGGAGGAGCGCAAGGTCTCTAACATCCACCAGCTCCGTGATGTCATCATGGAGGAGTGGAAGAGGACTCCAGTGGCAACCTGTGAAGCTCTGGTGAACTCCATGCCCAAGAGGGTTAAGGCAGTGCTGGAAAATAATGGTGGCCACACAAAATCTTGACACTTTGGGCCCAATTGTGATATTTTCACTTAGGGTTATACTCACTTTTATTACCAGTGGTTTAGACATTGATGGCTGTGTGTTGAGTTATTTTAAGGGGACGGCAGATTTACACTGTTATGCAAGCTGTACACTCACTACTTTACATTGTAGCAAAGTGTCATTTCTTCAGTGTTGTCACATGAAAAGATATAATAAAATATTTACAAAAATATGAGGGGTGTACTCACTTTGTGAGATACTGTACATATATACAATACAATATTTAATTAGCTAAGACATGAGTACTCTCCTTAAGAGTTTGCCACATTTGAACACATATCAGGGATTGCATTTTCTACATTACACCCTATTTTGATGAGGACTTCAGCCTGCAATTACATGAAATAAGATCACCAACAATCCATTACTAGGTCAATTGAAAATCTAATTGCGCACTGCATCTGAATAATGTGAATGCAGACTGTCCTTGGGTCCACCTTTACTACGGTTATTGTGCCTGTGCGATTTTTATGACAATAAGTATTCTAATAGGCTTGTAAAACCAAAATTATCCTTCCTAACCAGTTAGAATATAAACAAAGATTGGTCAGATCATACATTTTTTAGCATATAGCTCTAACTAAATTAATTAAGCAATGATTATACATACACATGAAAGAAATAATTATTGTTTAGTAAATGTGTGATACCTGTAAAACATGTAGTTGAAAAAATATGGAAAAAAATGTAATGCAACTACAAAGTTGGCATTTCACTGATAAATGCAGTGTATTACTGTTACATTTTACAAAGATATTTAAGAAGAAAAAAAATTAGAAACATAAAAACATAGAAAAGTGACAGCAGAGAAAGACCGAGTGGTCCATTGAGTCTGCCGTTTTTTGTTTGTTTTTTTTTTATACACATTTTGTATTTTTTTTCTGTTAACTTTTTTTCTGAGTATAGATCAATGTTTGTTCCAAGCATTTATGAAACCACTTACTGTTGACTGATGCACTACCCCTGCTGGAAGTTTATTGCAAGCAACAACTACTCTTTCAGTAAAATAATACTTTCTAAGGTTAGTTTGAAGTTTCCTCCAGTTACTTTGAGGTAATGTTCCCATGTTCTTAATTTTGGTTTCACATTGAAAGTACCACCCTGAATATAAAATAACTACAGAGTATCAATGTTAAATTTTACAAAGATATTTAGGAAGAAAATGAAATTGTGTTGAAAATGCTTTGTTAGACCACCACACATCTGTTCACCTTAAACAGCCAATCATGTTAGGGTAACTTAAAGCAAAACTTTCCATTAACCCAATAGCATGTTGGCATTGTTTGCTTCAGGTTCACTTAAATGGTGAACCTTTTGTGAATCTAGTTAAATAGACTAGGAAAGTATTTGAAGAATTAAGGCACAAGGCTTATGTATTTTTAGTGTGCTAACAAGAAAATGTCAGCCCATAGCAAGCTATCAGCATCCAACTATCATTTTCATAGTCCGTGAGTAGCACCGTTATAATTGTTATGGGCTTTGAGGGCATACAATAAAAGTGGATAGTCACTTACTATATTTTTCAGTTGTATCTGAACTTCTTAATCGAGATCTCTTAAAACAAGCCTTTTTAAGATGTGTTATTCTGTTTCTGAGATGAAAGGCTACATTTTTCCTACAAGTATTTCTCCATTACCAGACAGCTAATCTAACCATACAATACAGCCATGTCAGCAGGTGAAATGAATAGCATAAAAACATCATTAAAGATAAGCTACAGGTTTATAAGGTTTGGGAAGCAGTCCATACTGGACTCATGTTGTATTGCATATGTGCTACTGTGCTATTGTGCTAACAAGAAAATGTCTTGCTGCCCGCAGCAATCTCTCAGGTTTCAGCTGTCCTTTCCTTAGCCCAGAGTTGAAAATAAACAAGCATTTTGATTGGTTACTATAAGCGACAAGACAATTTATTGATAGCACAGTAGCACCATTTTAATTGTTATGGGATTTGAAGGCATACAACAAAGGTTGATATAATCATTGGCATTGTTCTCAGTAGAATCCAGAGGTCTCATTAGTTGAGGTGTCATCAAACAAACCTGTTTAAAATGTGGTAAGCTCTTTATGGGAGGTAAGGCTACAATTTTTATACAAGTTTTTCTACATTACTAGATGGCTAAACTATTCATACAATACAGCCATATTACCAGGAAAATGAATAGCAATATTACAGATAACCTAACAGGTTTGTCAGGTTTGAGAATTCCATACTGGGTGCATTTTTGTATTACATAGTTACATAGTTAGTCAGGTTGAAAAAAGACACAAGTCCATCCAGTTCAACCAAAAAACTGGTATTGCAAATGTTTGTGAATTTTATATGCTGGGGATATCCACTTTTTATTTTGTAACCACCCTGAATGGTATCCAAATAAAGCAAACCCTTTTTAAAGTATGCAATTAATTAAAAAGGATAGAGCTTCCTGCCTCCAAATAATTAATTCTCCTAGAGCATGCATATGCAATTAGCGAACCTCCAGCTGTTGCAGAACTACAAATCCCATGAGGCATTGCAAGACTCTGACAGTCACAAGCATGACACCCAGAGGCATGATGGAACTTGAAGTTTTGCAACAGCTGGATGTCCGCTAATTGCTTATCCCTGTCCTAGAGCCTCATCATAGCACCAGAAGGTAGAAAAGTCCAGGAGATTCCCACCTTCACGTTCTCAGACTCTTACCCATTCTACCAGACTTTCTCAACCATTTTGCCCTGGGGAACCGTTAGGTCTCTGGACCCCGCCCCCCAAAAAAACACACCAACTAAATCTCACTGTACATTAGTAAACTGTTAACATTTTTAAATGAAAAAATAAAGAATGAGGTTTACCTAGAATATTTGACACCCAGGGCAGATCATTTAAATATCCCCTCTGATATACATTAACACTATTTCAGAAATTATGGAATGAATGGAATGGAATGAATAATAGCAATAACAGAAAAGAAAAGTTGTGATATTCCTGTTTATTAGAGGTCAATGTAGAATTCCCCCCAACAGTGATGGTCAGTAACCCCCCCCCCAACCTTGCATTGATGACCAATGTAGGTGAGAGACCAGTTTTGCACCACATAGAGCCCCTAGTAATCTCATGAGGAGCCCTTGGATTCAACAGAACCCTGCTTAAAAAAGGTTGAATTACTGCATGTGAATAATTATTAAATGCTGTAACAAGGACTGCCACGCTGCTTCCCATGAATCCAAAGACAGGGTGAAACAGTGTTACAAGTAAACAACTAATGTGTCAAAGCAGAAATGTCCCCTTAATCATAACACCATTGTGAGCTTCTTTATACTTAAAGCAGGTCTTCACCCCTGAAATCAACTCTCATCCTCTCAATCCCACACCACCCAACACCCTCCCTGGCTACACAAATAGCCATTTTTTTTTTTGTTTACTTACTTTTTTCTTGGCAAATTTTTTGCCCCCCCCCCCATTCCTGAGATCGCCTAGGTTAGTGGTTCTCAACCTGCCTAGGGCCGTGACCCCTTGATAAAATTTCCCAAGTTATGGGGACCCATAAACAGTAGAATTATTATCGCTACTCCTTCATTGCTGTAATTTTGTGACTGTTGTGAATAAAAATATTTCACACAAATAAAGCTTTCTTTTAGGGGTATTTGCACACCACTGTTTTTTTGTGTTTATTCTATGAATAAAAAAAAAGACAGAACATTTTGAAAAAAAAAACGTCTGAAACCCTGGAACAAGCACTATCCTATGGGTACATCTCAGTGTCTTTATGTGCTACCTGCGGCGGGTTGGCAAGTGGTTAATTACGAATGGTACTTGTAATATGCAGCAGGAAGGGGGTTAATGTACTGCCATTGATGCATTAATGACCTGTGGCCGTTAATTAACCCCTGCATGCTGCTTTAGTGGCACCAGTGTCATTGTTAATTAACCCCTTCATGCACCAGCATGAAAGGGTTAATCAACACTGACACTAGTGCCACTAATGCAGCACAAAGGGGTTAATTAACGGCCACAGGTCATTAATGCATCAATGGCAGTACATTAACCCCCTTCCTGCTGCATATTGCAAATACCATTTGTGATTAATTAACCCATCCTCAGCCCCCACCCATTGAAAGTGTTCATTAACTCTTTGCAGATGGCACTATCATTACTTGTGCAAACTGCGATGCACTCCTTGGTTCCCTCCTCCTTCAGTTCACAGCTCCAGCAGACAGCTCCACTCCCATCCAGCCTCTTGCTGACGTCAAGCCGTTCGGGACTAGGAAGCGCCTGTCCAATGGAGGATTAGTCCATCTGACAGGGGGTGAAGGGTAGGGCTAGTCGCAGGCTTGTGCCGGGTGCAGGAACCCACTCGGCACATGCTGCAGCCATTAGATCTGTAGTGCGGGAGATGTGTACAGACAGTTAGTGTACATGTCCAGCCCGGTTTTAGAAGCAAAATTCCAGCACTTCTCCTGCCCCCCCCCTCCTCCAGTAAATGGTGCAGCCCAGTGCATTCTCTACTTCCTTGTACCTGCCCTGCTTTCTGGCCGAGACGGACCCGACATTACTGTATATACAGAGTCGGGTCTGTCCATATTGCAACAGCGTTCGCAACCCCCTAGAAATCGGCAATCAAACCCCCAGGGGGTCGCGATCCACGGGTTGAGAACCGCTGGCCTAGGTGAATGACATCAGTGCCTCATGGGTTATGTGACATGCATATCACAGGAGGCAACAATAGCAATGCACGTCATTCTATTCAATAAAGTAGGAGGGGGCCTAGGGGTGCACCATGGGAAGGCGCCTAAATCCAGAAGTCGAGTGCCAAAGATGGTGGTGCAGCAGCTGCTGAGAAGAGAATCTCAGCAGGACAATATTGGACCTGCTGAGTGGGTGAGTATCTGAATTGAGGATAACCCAGTGTCAGGTAAGCAGGGAAAAAAAATATTAGGGAGGAAGGGTGAAGGTCCTCTTCAAGATATATTTAGCCATTGAATAAAATCCTTTCAGCGACGCATGTTTTACATGCACATTCCTCACACTGCAGAACATAAATTTCCCATTTCTTCTGGAATGAGCTATGTTCAATCTGTACAACCATTTCATATATATGTACTCTTCCAGGTTATCCGTTTTAGGCATTCAGTATAATACCTGCCTTAAAACATCTACTATGGTGTTTTTTTTGTCTCTCCGTTAAGTGAAATAGAGATTGCATTATGTTCAACGTTTATATGTATAACTTTTTGATACAATATCAGTCTTTGATTACTAATGGTTACACTTCTAGGTTATATAACTGATTATTGTGAAATAGATCACTCTCATTTACTATGATACAAATCTTCGTATATGACTATGTCGGCATTGTTGTAACAATCATTTCTCTTCTTCTCTTTTTTTTTTGTACACCTTCGTTAAACTTTATTATATCTAATAAAAACTGATTGAAAAAAAAGAGATATATTTAATGAACATAATGTATTATAAAATGTATAATACATTACATAATATATATATATATATAAATATATATATATATATATATATATATATATATATATATATATATATATATATCATTTTTTATATTCCCAAACCTCTTCAGCAAATGTTGCCTTATGTCTAGAGAAGCATCTAGCCATATTAATAGCATATTTCATCCACCCAGAAATCTGTACATGTACATACTTCATGAATATAAAAATGCTATACTCTTGCAAAGTCCATATGCTGAAGAAAATACAATATACATGTCTAATACATTGACAGATTGCCTCTTGGGAAGAGAGCTTTTCTAGACTCTATAAGAAGTCACCAACTTCATGTCTGGAAGAAAATATTCACTCAGTCAGTATGTGTGTGCTGACAGATACCAGCACTATAAAAAAAACTTCTCCTGGCGGTGCTAAACTTCTTTATAAATAGTGAGTTTAAAACCTAGACAGATGCAAGAAGTCATTCAGTAAGTGAATGCAAAACCAATGGCGTATAGCACATGAACTCAAACAAAAGAAATCAGAATAAAGCTGTCTCGTAAGGACAGGCTAATGAAAGCTCAGAGTGGATTGCTTTCATTGCACTAGTCATTTTCCATGGCATTAAAGTACACTAGAGTTGTAGATCCAATCTGTCTTCATACAACATGCATATTTAGTACTTTACCAATACATCGCTATTGAGTTGTTTGTTTTAGGTTTACATTTAACACTGTTTTGCTTCCCAACTGGCACTATGCTTGGTATGGTGTAACCACTGCCTACTGACCTATACTTAAACAAAGCATATAGACTGTATACAGGTCATTTAATTATAACCATCAACAGGCACCACGTAAAGAGCTGCCCAGCTGGGACTCCAGCTGAATGTGATCCTGGCACACCCCCACCATCGTTTACCATTCTCTAGCTGAAAACAGCTGAGGGAACTGATATGAATTTGGTCATTCTCTAGTGTCATTGCCATGATAAAATTAACATTCGCTTTTCACTGAAACACAGAACCTTTTTTATTTTTAGGACATAATATCCACATTTAACACTTTCAGTGCCAACATACTGTATATAGTGTCCAATCCATTTTCATTATTCTCAGTGGGGACAAAGGCAAAAGCATTGCTAAAGTGATTTCTTGAAATTGCTACCTAAAGAGTTGAAACAATGCAAGCTGGCAAGCTTACAAATGAAATACCTAATTTTTAAAATATCCAACCAAGGGGCCTTTGTACGGTAAAATAATTTCTTTCTAATTATCAAGTAAAAATACTTTGACTTTTTGCTACTTCAAAATTCATATTAAGTAGGCCAGTCAGCTACTTGCATATTCTGTGATTATTAAGTGACCTTTAAAAATAAAATGCAAATCTCTAGGAAAGGAAAATGTAAATTCTTCATTTTATGGCACTCCTGTAATACCTGGAACAATTTCTATTTATTTCCCCAGCATATGAGACCCCCTATATATCCCCATATATGCATTTCAGTGTAATATGGATGTCTTCTTTCAGATGCAGTTCCACTCTCCTCTGAGCCTCAAGCTAGCTTTAGGGCAGGCATGCTATTGAAGGTATTGTACTGATCAAGGACCAAGAAGGTAGGGTAAAGTACTGAAAAACTTATCTACCACTTCTAGGGTGTGGCTACCTCCACTTTCCCCCCTTTAAGGCAGTACCAAGAGCTTAAGTGACCAATTACCAGGCCTGTCAATTAGAGCTGGAGGGAGGATCCCTAGCACTGTGTAAGCTCTGTATAGATTGACTTGGAACTAACATGTTTTTTTTTATTTTTGCTGTATTATGGTATAAGCAGTTGAGAAGCAGAGGGAAGTGGCACAGGTTTATTTTAAAGGATGATCTTTGGAGTACTGGATTATTTCAAATTAAGTAACCAGAGTACAAATTGAAACAATTTATAAAAGTGTACCCTTTAGAAACAAGCCGTGTTTCTGCATTCTACTTACTTGCTCTTCTGCATACATGTACATTACTAAGCCATAGCTTAGTAATGCTATAATATTGGTGAAATGCAAAGAAGAACTAATGAACTCTGGATTAACAAAAATCAAGTCTTGAGTTTAAGATGATTGGCTGCCTAATGCCTTAAACAAAAATAATTACCATGAAAATAAAGCTAATATGCAGTCTATGACACTTAAAACTCTGGAAAATGTGTCTGTGTTTATTTCATGTTTTCAACATTAAGCAGTGTGGGAACACCATACCAGTAATGGATGTATAAAGTTGAGTAACTAATTACAGTTATTGAGGTTTAGATTACTGCAGTCTTCTTACCAAAAGCATTATACTTGACAGCTTACTGTACCTTGTACATACTCAGTACTTTTAGCACTGGCCTATCAAATGAACTTGTGTATACCTCTCCAGAAAGACTTATTGCACCAGAGTCATGTAATGTAGCCAGTTCATGTGAAAAAAATTCTTAGTAGAGTTCTTATTTAATGATGGTTTTTAGATGTCTCAATAATTAAACTGAGACACAGACATGTCATACTTTGTATTTAACATTACCATAGCTTTCATTTTTCAGATACAGCAAATTTCATCTGCTTTATTCTTACAATAAATAAGATTTGTATTCTTGTATCAAGGTTATTATGAAGATGTCAGTGGAAACATTACTGTACATATACTGAGGTCAAGTGGTAACCTGTACTCGCTAAAGAATCGATATTATTGAGTCATGTATGCGCTATGCAGAAGCAGGAAAGACGATGAAGAGTGCTGTATTCTCAGAATGAAATGCCCTATGCAGCATGTACAATACATGCACACTGATCCATATGAATGCAAACCCACTGGAGTATGAAGACTTTTAAATTTAATATACAATTCAGCTTAGGAATGCAAAGTGTGTAAATGCCAAGTGCCAGATCCTTTAACTCTAGCTTTATTAAACTATGTTCAGATTAATACCAAAACCTACATTGCAGATATGCAATCTCACAGTATCTGATTTGCAGTGAGTTCCCAGTTTACTGTGGGTAAAAAAAAAAAAAAAACAGATCTAAAATCAAGTCAGTCAATAAAATCTACAGGAACCTTCACCACTGACCAATGCAGCCTTAAGATTTTCAGTTCAAGTTTAACAGAGAAGAGCCTAAGTGGAATCGTTTTATGGGTAGCTGAATTTTGTTTAGGCTGAGGATATAGAGAGAGAATCTTAAAAGCAGATGTTTCCTCAAGAACTCCAGCAGACCAAAGTAGGACCAGGGGTGAGAAGGTTTCTGATGCCTATCTATAGCACTGTCTGCAATGGAATGTGTGTGAATGAGATAGGGAGGACATACCAACATAGATAGATAGATAGATAGATAGATAGATAGATAGATAGATAGATAGATAGATAGATAGATAGATAGATAGAGATATATACTGAAAATAGATAAATAGATAGATTGATAGACTAAATAGATACTATAGACAAAGAGATGATAGATAGATAGATAGATAGATAGATAGATAGATAGATAGATAGATAGATAGATAGATAGATAGATAGATAGATAGATACATAGATACATAGATACATAGATAGGATAGATAAAGACGCGCGGGTAATCTAATATGTCTATCTAGTCTATCTATATATCTATTTATCTATCTGTTTCTATTACTATAATATTTGTTTAGTCTATCTATCTATCTATCTATCTATCTATCTATCTATCTATCTATGTATATATTGCAAATCTGTCATAGCTGTTGAGGTGAAGTGTTAGTTAATAATAAGACTATAATAAGACTTCAAAGATCCAGGGATACTCTGGGAAGCAGCCATATCACATTATTTTCATCTAGTCATATACCCCTATGAGTTACATGATGCTCTCCTTTGTCACCGTGTAGAGCTCCTGAATGTGCAATTTGAGGTTTAGAGCTAAACTGTAGGCTCTTTTAAATCACTTTACTAAGGTTGCTTTGCCAGGTAGGATGGAGCTACTAATCATTTGCAGGTAATTTAATGTTGGAATACATTTACTATAGGGAGAGCTTGGAATAGAGGACACAGGATGAAGGCAATGGGGTTATTTTGGATGAATTCCTTGAAAGCTTACAGCTGGGTTCAGATGACCAACTATGAAATGTGCTCCGCTATAAATGGGAATGCACACCTTTATATCCTTGCTGTGTGTAATGATCAGAATTAGGAAGTTGGGGTGGGAGAGGTAGAGTGGAGGACCTAGGAGAGCATGAGTGAGTGAGAGAGAGAGAAAAAGAAAGAAAGAAAGAAAGAAAGAAAGAAAGAAAGAAAGAAAGAAAGAAAGAAAGAAAGAAAGAAAGAAAGAAAGAAAGAAAGAAAGAGAGAGATAGAGAGAGAGAGTGAGAGAAAAAATAAAGAGAGAGAGAGAGAGAGAAGAAGAAGAGAGAGAGAGAGAGAGAGGGAGAGGGGGAAAAGAAA
>BLSH010545181.1:75392-97991 GCA_018402905.1 Glandirana rugosa | reverse complement strand
ATAAAGAGAGAGAGAGAGAGAGAAGAAGAAGAGAGAGAGAGAGAGAGAGGGAGAGGGGGAGAGAGAGAGAGAGAGAGAGAGAGAGAGAGAGAGAGAGAGAGAAGAGAGAGAGAGAAAGAAAGAAAGAGAGAGAGAGAGAGAGAAGAAGAAAGAGAGAGAGAGAAGAAAGAGAAAGAGAGAGAGAGAAAGAAAGAAAGAAAGAAAGAAAGAAAGAGAGAAAGAAAGAAAGAAAGAAAGAAAGAAAGAAAGAAAGAAAGAAAGAAAGAAAGAAAGAAAGAAAGAAAGAGAGAAAGAGAGAGAGAGAGAAAGAGAGAGAGAGAGAGAGAAAAGAAATAAAGCAAGAAAGAGAGAGAGAGAGAACAAGAAAGCCCACACACAGCCTGCTTATTGCATCTACAGGCTGCACACGAATAGCTCAGTCTGGAGATGTATTCAATGCTTGTACAGAGAACATCACACACTTCCTCCAGCCTCTTTATTACCAGATCAGATTGCAAGGTCGTCTTCAGAGAATACCCTGTAAACAAGGTGTAATCTACATATCCCTTTATTATTACCAACCACAAGTGCAATCTATAATGCAGCATGACTTCATAATTTCTTAAAACTTACTAAAATTCTTATAAACTTGCATGGTTACTTTTACTGTTTGCATTTACCCATGGATAGCTATTTAACAAATAGCTTACAGAAGTGACAATGTATAGCTGAAAAACGTATGGTGCTTTGCAACAACCTTATGATCAAAAGAACAGTCAGAGAGCCCTTGAATCAGACCTTCTAGAAGAGCCATTAGCCAAAAAAACGTGTTCAGTACCAACAGGGTATCAATGCATAGCATAGAGCACATAGAAGGCATAGTATGTGAGTGATTGGAAGGGTGCCATGCAGTACTATTGGGAAGAACTGTATAGCAAACCTTCAACCTCCCAAATTGCTTTGCTGTTTGACCTAGATTAGGCAGTGATGCATGAAGTCAAGTCCCTAACAGTGAAAGAAAGGGTCATTTTGTGAGTCTCTATAAATTTGCATTTTAGCAGAGCTGTCTGCTTGGAATTAAAAGACTGGGTGATCTACTCTAATAAAGGTATGGTAGCATTGAATGGTAAGCATCGTCTATTAAAAAGAAAACTATATGCAACAGTTTAATTCATTGTCTATGTTTAACTACATTACTAAAACATTTGAATAAAAAGCCATTTTTATGTTAGGGTCAAAAGAATCCTAGACAGGTTTTTGGAAATGGCACCATATTTGTGCCCCTGCCCAAGTACAGTATCAATCAGGATTCTCTCCAAATGAAGGAGCAATCTAGCTGAAATGTCAAAAGTTAAAGCAGGTTTCAATCCCATGGTTAGATGAAAGAGAAACTAAGTGGCAAGGAGGGGGAAAAAATGGCAAAGCCAATTCTATTCAGTTTTTTAAGAATGTCCTAATGCTCCTTCCTCAATAATCCCATCGGCAGGAATGGCAGCGAACAGGCAGTGATGACATGCAATAATTAATGATGGCACCAGGAGAAACTTGTTACAATAAGCATTATGCAGGCATGGAACATGGTATAGAGATAGATTGCTGCATTAACCACAAGCCTGATCCTAGTCATCAATCTGATGGCAATGGGAAATATGTGAACCATGAGCAATGCAATGTCCATTGAACTGCCCTGGAGTTCCCACATCCCAGATCTCCTCCAAACCAAACGTGTATGGAAAAGCAGCCAATTCCAAAGTAGGCAGGCGATCCACTAATGGGCAACTTGAGGGCTACACGATGGAAGCAGAACACAACTATGTGATGTGATCAATCTTACCCTTAGCTGCAGTGAGAAACCCTAGGCACACCAGCAGCAGATACTTCAATTTCCCCAACGCAGGCATGTCTCTGGATTTTCCACACATCCAAAAAATAAAAAAAAAAAAATGGGGGAGAAAGAGGGGGCTTTACACAAGCAGATTTCACCGTTCCCGACAATTGTCTGCGATCACAGCGATCGGTCTTTGGAGCCAGATGATCGAATAGAGATCCAGTTTAAATGAGAAGGTTGGAGAGTTGGCTCTCATGTCATAATGCAAAAAAAACAGAGAGAGAGCTAGGAGCCACTGCAGGGAGAAAAGCTGGCGGAGCTGCTGCAAGATCCTAGGGAGCTCCGAGAGCAGCGAGCGGTGGTGCTGAAAAGACAGCGACCGAGGAAAGCAGTCAGGTATCCAGCTAAGGAAGGAGGAGGATTGGCTGAGGACGAGGCAGAGAGAGCGAGAGAGAGAGAGACACGGAGATCACAGCAGACAGCAGCACAAGGAGCTGGACTCAACCATCACTGAACAGCGAGAGGGGAAAGAGACTGCACACACACCTCCCCGACACCCTTCTACTGGAATCCCCCCACTAAGGTCCAGCCTTGTACACACGATGCCTGGCTACAGCTATTCACACATCATCATCACCAAGCAATACACCACTCACATGCGCACTGCTCACAGCAGCAATATCATTGGCAAGATTTAAACTTTCAGTGAACTTTCAGCAATATCCCCTGTCTGCTCCACTCTTTGTATTGTGTGGGTCTCCCTGCAAGGTGGCTTTATGAGACAATCAGGAAGGGAAGGTGGATAGGGCGCTGACATAAACCATCGATTTCTTTTTTCCGATCGGTTTATAGCGTACAACCCAATTGGGAATACATAGGGAACTGGATTTTAATCGATCGTTGGATGATGGGATCGCAAGATGTCACCACGCAGACTCAAAATCTGATTGACAGAAATATGATTGGGTTCAGGAGCAAAGCATCTGTTCACTTTGCAAGGGAATTCTCCCTGGAGCTTAGTGGATGTGGTGAAATGTCTCTTAAGAAATTAAAAAAAAAAAAAATGTTTGCTTGCACATGATTGGATGATGTACTAAGCCCTGGGGTAAATGCCCTTGCAAAGTGAACAGTCTATTTGCCTTAATAGTAAAGCTCACTTTTTCGGTTGCACGTACAGGTAAGACTATAATAAGGGTTACCTATAGGTACAGTGAATAGTAAAGTCCGCTTTTTCAGTGACACCTACAGGTAAGACTATAATAAGGCTTACCTATAGGTACAGTGAATAGTATAGTCCACTTTTCAGTGGCACATACAGGTAAGACTATAATAAGGCTTACCTATAGGTACAGTGAACAGTATAGTCCACTTTTCAGTGGCACCTACAGGTAAGACTATAATAAGGCTTACCTATAGGTACAGTGAATAGTATAGTCCACTTTTCAGTGGCACCTACAGGTAAGACTATAATAAGGCTTACCTATAGGTACAGTGAATAGTATAGTCCACTTTTCAGTGACACCTACAGGTAAAACTATAATAAGGCTTACCTGTAGGTACAGTGCATAGTATAGTCCACTTTTCAGTGGCACCTACAGGTAAGACTATAATCAGGCTTACCTGTAGGTACAGTGAATGGTATAGTCCACTTTTCAGTGGCACCTACAGGTAAGACTATAATCAGGCTTACCTGTAGGTACAGTGAATAGTATAGTCCACTTTTCAGTGGCACCTACAGGCAAGACTATAATAAGGCTTACCTGTAGGTACAGTGAATAGTATAGTCCACTTTTCAGTGGCACCTACAGGTAAGACTATAATAAGGCTTACCTATAGGTACAGTGAACAGTATAGTCCACTTTTCAGTGGCACCTACAGGTAAGACTATAATAAGGCTTACCTATAGGTACAGTGAATAGTATAGTCCACTTTTCAGTGGCACCTACAGGTAAGACTATAATAAGACTTACCTATAGGTACAGTGAATAGTATAGTCCACTTTTCAGTGACACCTACAGGTAAAACTATAATAAGGCTTACCTGTAGGTACAGTGAATAGTATAGTCCACGTTTCAGTGGCACCTACAGGTAAGACTATAATCAGGCTTACCTGTAGGTACAGTGAATAGTATAGTCCACTTTTCAGTGGCACCTACAGGTAAGACTATAATAAGGCTTACCTGTAGGTACAGTGAATAGTATAGTCCACTTTTCAGTGGCACCTACAGGTAAGACTATAATAAGGCTTACCTATAGGTACAGTGAATAGTATAGTCCACTTTTCAGTGGCACCTACAGGTAAGACTATAATAAGGCTTACCTATAGGTACAGTGAATAGTATACTCCACTTTTCAGTGGCACCTACAGGTAAGACTATAATAAGGCTTACCTATAGGTACAGTAAATAGTATACTCCACTTTTCAGTGGCACCTACAGGTAAGACTATAATAAGGCTTACCTATAGGTACAGTGAATAGTAAAGTCCTCTTTTTCAGTAGCACCTACAGGTAAGACTATAATAAGGCTTACCTATAGGTACAGTGAATAGTATAGTCCACTTTTCAGTGGCACCTACAGGTAAGACTATAATAAGGCTCACCTATAGGTACAGTGAATAGTATAGTCCACTTTTCAGTGGCACCTACAGGTAAGACTATAATAAGGCTTACCAAAAGTACAGTGAATAGTATAGTCCACTTTTCAGTGGCACCTACAGGTAAGACTATAATAAGGTTTACCTATAGGTACAGTGAATAGTATAGTCCACTTTTCAATGGCACCTACAGGTAAGACTATAATAAGGCTTACCTATAGGTACAGTGAATAGTATAGTCCACTTTTCAGTGGCACCTACATGTAAGACTATAATAAGGCTTACCTATAGGTACAGTGAATAGTAAAGTCTGCTTTTTCAGTGGCACCTACAGGTTAGACTATAATAAGGCTTACCAAAAGTACAGTGAATAGTATAGTCCACTTTTCAGTGACACCTACAGGTAAAACTATAATAAGGCTTACCTGTAGGTACAGTGAATAGTATAGTCCACTTTTCAGTGGCACCTACAGGTAAGACTTAAATAAGGCTTACCTCTAGGTACAGTGAATAGTATAGTCCACTTTTCAATGGCACCTACAGGTAAGACTATAATAAGGCTTACCTATAGGTACAGTGAATAGTATAGTCCACTTTTCAGTGGCACCTACAGGTAAGACTTAAATACGGCTTACCTATAGGTACAATGAACAGTATAGTCCACTTTTCAGTGGCACCTACAGGTAAGACTATAATAAGGCTTACCTATAGGTACAGTGAATAGTATAGTCCACTTTTCAATGGCACCTACAGGTAAGACTATAATAAGGCTTACCTATAGGTACAGTGAATAGTATAGTCCACTTTTCAGTGGCACCTACAGGTTAGACTATAATAAGGCTTACCAAAAGTACAGTGAATAGTATAGTCCACTTTTCAGTGGCACCTACAGGTAAGACTACAATAAGGCTTACCTGAAGGTACAGTGAATAGTATAGTAAAGTCCACTTTTTCAGTTGCACCTACAGGTAAGACTATAATAAGGCTTACCTGAAGGTACAGTGAATAGTATAGTAAAGTACACTTTTTCAGTTGCACCTACAGCTAAGACTATAATAAGGCTTCCCTGAAGGTACAGTGGATAGTAAAGTCCGCTTTTTCATTTGAACCTATAGGTAAGTCTACAATAAGGCTTACCTGTAGGTACAGTGAATAGTAAAGTCTGCTTTTTCAGTTGAACCTATAGGTAAGTCTATAATAAGGCTTACCTGTAGGTACAGTGAATAGTAAAGTCCGCTTTTTCAGTTGAACCTATAGGTAAGTCTATAATAAGGCTTCCTTGAAGGTACAGTAAACAGTAAAGTCCACTTTTTCAGTTGAACCTATAGTTAAGTCTATAATAAGGCTTACCTGTAGGTACAGTGAAAAGTAAAGTCTGCTTTTTCAGTTGCGCCTACAGGTAAGCGGTGTGTGAGTGCACAGGAGTGACATCATCACAGCTCGGCCATTCCAATTGCTGGAGCCCACAAACCCAGAAGGGAGATTGAGTTAAGACAGAAGCACTGTCAGCGGTGACTGCGCCACTGGAGGGAGCCATTTCACAGGTAAGTCTGTCATAGTGTGCCAGTATGCGATCCATATTAGCACATTATGCCATTAACTTGCAGGGTGACTTTTTTAATGACTTTACAACTGCTGTAAATAAATCAACCCTGATGAATTCTAATTCAGTGATCACTGCTACCAAAGTTCGCTGCAAATGGTGCTAACTTCATATACAATGGTGGATACGTTTTCACAATGCAACCGCATAATCTTATAGGTCAAAATACAATCAGATTCATGGCCAAAGCATCTTAGTGATGCCGATTGATACAAAATTATCAATTATTTTCTTGATGATTGAATCAAATCTAAATCAAGTTTAAATTGATTGGGAGGGAAGTTGTGGCTATTCAATTGTTTGACGATATGATTTGCCTATTGATTAGATGATAAAGTCAAAGGGTGTATGGCCACTGTTAGACAGAGCTGTGTCTCAGCAGATGCTTTAAGATTTCATGTCAGCAGCTTGCTCTAATGCGGTTACTAGGCATCTATTTGGTATGATCATTCATTTGCTTGTCATTATTACAGCCTTGTTTCCATCACCTTAGCTCAGCTCCTAATAGACTGGAATGAAAAAATGGGGTTTACCAAAGGCAAATAGATTGTTCATTTTGCAAGGGAAGGTGCACTTTGCAACTGAGTTATTCTCAGAGCTTAAAGGGGTTGTAAAGTCTCAAGGTTTTTCACCTGAATTCATTCTATGCATTAAGGTAAAAAATCTATTGTGCTGCAGTTGCCCTCAGAGTTCCCCTTTTTCTTACCTGAGCCAATCCGTTCCAATGCCGTGCACAAGCCCAGCAACTCCAGCCACTGTCTCTATCCTCATTGGCTATATTCAAATCTAGTGACTCAGGAGCCGGGAACCAGGCCAAGTCCTTCTGTCTGTGTCAAAGGGCACAGCAGCTGGACTCAGGAGCGTGCCCGCATGAGTCCCCTCATGGAAGGCGGCTCTATGTGGGGGCACCCAATGAAGAGGAGGGGCCAGGAGCGTCGCCGGGGCACCCCAGAAGAGGTTTGGGGCTGCTCTGTGCAAAGCCCTTGCACAGAGAAGGTAAGTATAACATGTTTGTCATTTAAAAGTGAAATGTCACCTTGCAAGGAATACCCAGTCACCATAGGCATCCGCAGATAGGGGCAAGAAGGGGCAATTCCCCCCCCTGGAATCAGGGATTGGATCAGGAGATCCCCATTAGGTCCCTATCCTCTTGAGCAATGTATGCTGTTTCTGACAGTCTCTTGGGCTATGTATGCAGTCTCTGATTGTCTCTTGTGCCATGGCCACAGTCTCTGACCATCTCCTGTACTATGTTTGCAGTCTCTGACAATCTCCTGTACTATGTCTGCAGTCTTTGACCGTCTCCTGTACTATGTCTGCAGTTTCTAACCATCTCCTGTACTATGTCTGCCGCAGTCTATGACCGTCTCCTGTACTATGTACGCAGTCTCTGACCGTCTTCTGTACCATGTCCACAGTCTCTGACAATCTCCTGTACTATGTCTGCAGTCTCTGACCATCTCCTGTATTATGTCTGCAGTCTCTGACCATCTCCTGTACTATGTCCACAGTCTCTGACCATCTCCTGTACTATGTCTGCAGTCTCTGGCTGTCTCCTGTACCATGTCCGCAGCCTCTGGCCATCTCCTGTACTATATCTGCAGTCTCTGACCATCTCTTGTACCATGTCTGCAGTCTGTGACCGTGATAATGTGATAATGACATTGTCAAAAAGGGGCAGAGCATGGGTGACCTTAAAATGATCACCCCCCCCGAAAAAATTTCTGCGGATGCCCATGCCAGTCATCTGCAAGAAAAAGCGTAGCACATGCTTGGATGAGGAAGTCACCTCATTCACTAAGCTCTGGGAAAGATTTCCTTGCAAAGTACAACTACCCTTGTAAAGTGTACAGTGTATTGCCTTTCATAAATCAGCTGCAATGAATCCTAATTAAAGTGATCACTGCTAGCAAGGTTTGCTACAAATGGTACTAACTTCAGACACAATGATGGATATGGAAGGGTGGCCATGTAAAAAGGCCTTGGTGCTCTGTTAAGAGTCCGAGCTGTTCATTTGCAGTTCTTGATCAGGACAGATTGACCCCCTTTATGTGTTGAGAAGCAAAGAGCTGATATCTCCTTGAGAAAGGATTGATGCTCATAACAGTGTCATCTGTAATGACTCGTAGCCCTGCAGAATATCTGCTATTAGGAGCTTTCAAATCATTCCACTATCACAGATGGAGATTTATCTGTGACTTTCTCTGCAGTCTTTGAACTCCTTTCTATTGTATTTACCTTGGACAAAACTACCTGTACAAGAGATAATAAGTGCACTGTCTCACCTCTGAAGCAGAGGTATTGATAATTTTATCTTCAGCTGGGAAAGATGTATTTAGTTGTTGTTTCAGAAAGAACTGATGGTAAAAATCCAATGCTTAACAGGCAGAGTGGTTGGGGTTTGGCTATAAAAGGGTTAAATCCTTACAATCTCTATCTCTAAGGAGCTTGTGATCAGAGGAAATACATATTAATTGTTCAAACAAGTTCCCAACTGATCCGGTAGGCTCTCGGTGCAGAGGAGCAGGGAGATCATATTCTCTATTTGAATAGGATTAATAAAGAAAATGGAAATTGAAGGAAGCTGACTTTGCTATACGGTTGTGAGTGCAACAGAGGTGATTGCAGTCTTTAATACAAAAAAAAAAAATCTGGAAAGGGGAAAAAAATGGGACATTGGTGCCATCTAGTGTCCATGTTCATTGAAATCACATTCAAAATTCGTTTTTTTTTTCTCCCCCTATTTTCATGTTTTAGCCAAATGTGTTTGTGATGTCATCATACTGGAGCTAAAGTATAGCTGTCATTTTGAAAAATATGGGGGCTGCCATTGCTTACCACTTTGTGAAAATGCTAGTTGACTGGCTGTACCTGACTAAAGTACTTAAGAGTCAATGATCAAAACAAGCATGCTGTAAATAAAAGTCAGAATTTCCATATTTCTGTGACAGCCAGACAACTATTATTCCTAGAAGAAGACTGCAGTGACAGCCTACACATTCCCTACATGGCAGGTTTTCTTTAAATACATATACTGTAAGTTACCAATATTAGCAGAGCATAACCCAAATAACTGCATGCCTTTTCCACTCATTTGTTCTGAGTAATGTGGAACTAAACAATAAAATACATCATTCAAATAGATGTTATGCAGAAGATAAAGTGGAGCTTCACCCACTTTTTCATCTTCTATTAATAGTGTTCCCCCAAAACTCTGTTGTGCAGCAGGGGATCAGCAGATTACAGGAGGACTGTGCTGAATTTGTCAGTATGCTATTTCAGCTCAATGCAGCAGACTAGGCAATAGCAATTTATACCAAAATGATCCCTAACCTACTAAGGTTACAGCTTTCTCAGGTGTGACAGCATGCGTTAGGTAATCTTCAAATTCTCTAACACAAAATATATACAGAGAGTTTCTATTACTTTATAAATGGAATATATTTTCCAACATGGTTAAGCTATGTGTCCAAAACCATCTGTTAGTTATCTCTGCAATACTCTAAAACAGTGGTTCTCAACTCCTGTCCTCAGGACCCACTAACAGGCCAGGTATGCAGGATAACTGAAATGCATCACAGGTGATATAATTTGGGGCTCAGTGATTGCAGTATTCTAGTCTGCATCTCCCCAAGGTAATACTTAAAATCTGGCCTGTTGGTGGGTCCTGAGGACAGACGTTGAGAACCACTACTCTAAAAGGTACACTAAAGTCAATATTGCAACCATTTATATACAGACAGACCTATTTGAAAAGGAAAAAAGTACCAAAAGTTTGACAGTTCAGATTAAATCAGATTAAAAACCTGTGGGAAGTTTTATTGTGATTGGTAAAGCACGGTGCAGAAAGTGAGGTAGAAACATAGCCAGAGTAGGAGTTACACAGCAAAAGCTGTAGCAGATTGGATAAGAGCGCCAACAGAGGGGGATGCAGTTGAATAAATGTGCTGTAGGCGCTAACTATATGGGATGGGGAAACAAAAGCAAACGTTGTTTTTAAAGCCTGACTTGTGTTAAGCTTTAGGCTGGGTTCACACCTATGCAAATTGAATGCAGGAGATTGTGACCGACTCTCTATGGATCCGGTTCACACGTCTCCGCAGCAGGTCCGGAGCGGTTTGCACAAAGATGCTGTGCATATTTTGGACCATTCATATCTGAATTCAGCCCAAAATTCGGACTGAAATTGGACCTGAAACTGTGAACCAGCATGCACTGGACCCCTGTTGGGAGTCGCTAGGGGTTCCAGTGTGAACCCAACCTTAAAGTGTTTTTCTACTTTTTAGTCAAATTTCAGAAAACCCCACTATATTTTTGGTTTGTATTTCCATTCACACAGCACAACTATCTTTTTTTCATATGTCTTACCTTTTAGATGTTTCTTAGGAGAAGGTGTCATGGCTGACTGCAAGAATTTCTGAACAAGCTCAGGGTGAGTCTGTCCCAATAAAAGGTTGATAGGACCACACCGCTAATATATTTCTAGCCTGCTTTTGCATTGAGTGGAAATATAGGTGCTGTAAGGTCTATGTATCATCAACTCACGGCACTATATTTTTTTTTATATATTTTATACTATGTTTCTATACAATTTATGTTTTATACTACCATCATCTTGTCTCATGTCATGCCATTAAAGTCCCTGACTGGCAGCATATTACTCCTGCTAGTTTTTCCTTCCCCTTTTCTCTCTACATAATAATTTGGATGTGGCATGGGTAGAGGTCCCCCTTTCTTGTTGATAAGCTGAGTCTCCCCTCATTGACATACAATGTAAGAATCTAGTTTACAACTGATAATGCATTCTGCCAGTACAGTACAGTCAGGGTTAATTATGGCAAACACAGCTCCTCAGCTCAGAAACAAATAGAACTAAGCAGAATTAATAAGTGCTTGAGTTAACATAAAAGAGCATATAAAATGGTAAATAGCATACATAATGCTGCTCTTCACTGATATCAATATAAAGTGAAATATACAACTCATCACATTCATATCCAAAAACAGTGTTTAAACCATAATAATATTAAATCAAAATGCCATTAGATAACATAAATTAAGAAAACAAAGTCCATAAAAACATAGTCCATGTATGTATTAAAAAAGTTGTGTGTCTCTTTAAGTGATTCCTTGTAGATCCACCAAATAGTTCTCAAAACAAATCAGTGACTTGTGCTCCTTCCACCAGATGTACTCCCACCTGGGATATATCACTGTACAACCAAGTATGGTCTGTATAGGCTTGCATCCCTCTCAGTGGACTAAAAGAGCTCCTGATTGTAGATATCAGATGCTTCTTGTGCTATAACACATATGAGATTCTTAATGGAAATCCTTTGGCAGATGCTGCAAATCGAGCCTGATTTGCAGGGTCCCGATCCCAGGAGATCTAGGAGCAGGGGCGTAATGATAGGGGTTGCAGTTGCAACCGGGCCCCATGCTCCAGGGGGCCCATGTGCCTCCTTTGTACACCTGAATAAGAGGGATGGCGGGGGCGACATTTAGAGGAACCAATCTCCTCCATTTTCCTCCTAATGGAGGAGATTGGTTACGCTATATGCTGCCCCACCACCCCTCCTATCCAGTTTAGTTGTCTTCTGCTGTTCCCAGGGTCCCTGTGTGCTTCCCTGGTCCCCCCACAAAGATGCTGTCTTCCCTCCTCCTCTCTCCTGCCAGCTGCTGTAGAAGATGTGTCATGATGGAGAGATGGGAACGGGTCGGTAAATTTGTCATTTACCAGCTCCTTCCTTTTCTCAATGCACAGAGTCAGTGATTGGTGCCAATTGGTTCATTCATAACTGAAGCATAGTAAACTGTTATTACTATACTTCCATTTCTGAATGAATGGGGGGCTCGGTACTCAACTATTCCTGTCCATTTATTCTGTGCAGCTGAGGCTACACAGATGGAGATTGAGGGCTGAGGTTTGTTTAGATCCCTGATATCTCATCAAAGCCCCCCAACAGAGCTCCTAAAAAAATATATAAACAATAATAAAAATTAAATTGTAAAAGAAATAAAATGAAATGGTAAAAAATAATAAAATAAAAATTACTGACACCAGTGAGGGAACTATCAGGATTGCAAAGGTTGCAATTGTGACCGGGCCCTGGCATTTCACCACCATGGGGAGGCCCGAAGATGGCAGAAAGGGGGCCTGCTGCAGAACTTGTGAAAGGGTCCCACTGCGGGGCCGTAATAAAGAGATCCGCAATGGGAGTAAAGAACCCCAGGATCAGTGGGAAGAGGGAAGGGCCCTGGCTAGGGGTCAGGGGGCCCTTCATAATTTCTCACACCGGGGCCCTGAAGGTTCTAGTTACGCCTTTGCCTGGGAGAATAGACAGAGACTGATAACTGCCTCTGCCCTGCTGGTAGGTCAGTGACTCAGAAAGTACTGAAGCCAGAGATTCATCATAACAGCCGGGAGGTTAGCAATGACAGCTCCTGTTTTTTATTGGTGATACAAGTTTAACATGCCAACACCAATGAAAGCAAACACAGAATGGTAGGACTAAGTTGTCATATAGGCAGGCTGTAAGATGTGAAAGACTCATGAGAAATGCAGCAATGTTTAATGTCAATCGAGTTGAAAAGAAGTTAAAAAAAAATCCTCTATACAGTAGAAATGTTAGGCATCTTAAAGTGGAACTAAACCCACTAATCTAAATGTTTACCGGGACAGTTTCATTGAAGATATGCCTTGAATGGTAACTGTTAGGCCCCTTTTACATGGGGCAGACTCTGTTGAGATCATTAAGGGATCTGTCTGCTGATCCCCTGCAGATCGTAGCAGAGCAGGCAGATGACACATCCATGTTCACTTAGATTATGCAGAGTAGACATGGACAGAGCTGGCTCTGCTCTATAGGCAGCTGAGAGTAAATGTTTACACCCAACTACCCTCCAATCTGATGTGCCTAGATGGAGGAAGATGGATCATCTTCCTTTTTTTAGCAGATCAGATTGAACCAGTGGTAGGCGGGTGTAAACGGACACAAGTCCTCTAATCACCTGCCGGTCCATAGAGGTAAATGGACCCTCCTATCAGGTCCACCTGAAAAATGGATAGGAGGTAGAGCTGCACAATTAATGATTAAAAGATCATAATCTTGATTCAACCCCCCTGACAATCTCTAATCTAAATCTAAATAGACCGCTGATGTCTCATTTTTGAGACAGAGAAAGGGACTGAGGACAGATATTCCCCAGTTCCATTCTCTGTAGCCAAGCAGCAGGAGGAATCTGTGCAGCACTGGATGATTAGGGTTTGCCCAGAAACACCTGACACACCCTGTGTGCACGCTTACGTTTGGAGGTATGTTTGGGGTCGTTATCATGTTGGAATACTGCCCTGTGACCCAGTCTCTGAAGGGAGGGGATCATACTCTGCTTCAGTATGTCACAGTACATGTTGGCATTCATGGTTCCCTCAATGAACTGCAGCACTCATGCAGCCCAGACTATGACACTCCCACCACCATGCTTGACTGTAGACAAGACACACTTGTCTTTGTACTTCTCACCTGGTTGCCGCCACACACGCTTGACACGATCTGAACCAAATAAGTTTATCTTGATCTCATCAGACCACAGGACAGGGTTCCAGTAATCCATGTCCTTTGTCTGCTTCTCTTCAGCAAACTGTTTGCAGGCTTTCTTGTACATCATCTTTAGAAGAGGCTTCATTCTGGGATTACAGCCATGCAGACCAATTTGATGCAGTGTGTAGTGTATGGTCTGAGCACTGACAGGCTGACCCCCCACCCCTTCAACCTCTGCAGCAATGCTGGCAGCACACATACATCTATTTCCCAAAGACAACCTCTGGATATGATGCTGAGCACATGCACTTATCTTCTTTGGTCTACCATGGCAAGGCTTGTTCTGAGTGGAATCTGTCCTGTTAAACTTCTGTATGGTCTTGGCCACCATGCTGTAGCTCAGTTTCAGGGTCTTGGCAATCTTCTTATAGCCTAGGCAGGCCATCTTTATGTAGAGGAACAATTCTTTTTTCAGATCCTCGGAGAGCTCTGGCATGAAGTGCCATGTTGAACTTCCAGTGACCAGTATGAGAGAATGAGAGCGATAACAAAAATTTAACACATCTGCTCCCCATTCACACCTGAGACCTTGTAACATTAACAAGTCGCATGACACCGGGGAGGGAAAATGGCTAATTGGTCCAAATTTGGACATTTTCACTTAGGGGTGTACTCACTTTTTTTGCCAGTGGTTTAGACATTAATTGCTGTGTTGAGCGTGCGCGGCGGTAACCAGGTGAGAAGATACAGGGAGGAGTTTACCAGCTGACCTCATTAGCACACCTTTACCCATCAACTAAGTTTTCACAGCACCCTCAGCATTCCTCCACATGTGAATTTGCCTAGCTTCCCCAGGGTCTCTTCAGATGGGCTCAGGCTGCATGCTAAACTCCCTGGGGCCACATGCAGCTCACAGCACACCCCTGATGTAGCGCAAGGGCCTGCCTGATTGGATAGAGTAATTGAAGATGGTATGTCCTCCTATTATATAGTTTTGCTAAATCTAAAGGAGATTGTACAATCAGATTGTATAGTGTATGGCCACATTTATACACCTAAAATTACTAGTTGCGCTTTCAGTGTCATTAATTGTTAACAGCACACCAAACACAGAAGCAAGCACAAATTTTCCCACATGAAACGTGCAACTCGCACCACACCAAAATGTCCCATGAGCTACTTTACCATGTGTAGAGCAGCCCATTGAAATGAACGGGCTGCCCTATGTGTGTCACTGGAAAAACGAGCCAAAAAACATGCACTCCCACTACTCTAGGTGTGAATGGGGCCTGAAAGTAACATTGGTGCTTTTACACATGAGCAATGAGGCTCCATTCACAATGATGTGTTTCCAAATGCATGGCAAACTGCACAGAAAACATGTGCTTTGCCATGCATTTCAGAAATGCTGCAAATATGCATCGTGTTTGTGTTGTCATTACATGTTAAAGGCTCCCCAAGTACAGCTAATGAACCATGCTCCAGCCCAAAAAAGTTCTGGAGCTTCTCTGGGGCGAATGTTGCTTGCAGGTAAGCCCATTCAAGTGAATGGGCTGCCCTATGCGTGACAAGTGAAAACGCTCCAAAACAACCAAAACAAACATATGCGGGAATGTGTGTTTTCTCTGAGATGTGAATGAGGCCTGACAACTAAGTGTCTCCGCCCACTCCCTGCTATGTACTGGTATAAAGATGGCCATATACTATGCAATCTGATTGTACAATCTCTGTACAGTTTCCTTTAGATTTACTAGTACTATGGAATAGGATGGCACACCTGACCAATCCATTCAATTTGTATCAAATCAGACAGGCCCTTGTACTACATAGCTGATGAGAGATCTAAAGGAGATTGTACAATCAGATTGTATAGGAACTGGGTGGAAGGTAGTATTGTAATGAGGGAGGTGTGGTTCAGAGTGGTAAACACACCCTATCACACCTTCTTCTGTGACGCAACAAGGAAGTGAAGGTTTCTGGGGGATGACCTAACAGGAAGTGAATGCTGATACAAGGTACAGGAAGTGATGGAATCTGAAAATCCATTTGAAAATACAAATAAACTGACAAGATTTTATACCTCTCGTGGATAAGGTAAGTGAGAGAAAAGCACATTGGGGTGGCTGGACCAGGAATGGTATTGGAAAACGCTTCCAATTATTATGAAAAGTTAAATTCTGCCCAAAAATGTGAATTTATCCTTTAGGTACAGGCCACCTCTTATCCAGGTCTCCACCTCCTCTGTAAAATACAGCCAACTTTATTTCTCCAATGTCACCAGGTTTAAGACCATAGTACCAAGAGAGAAGACTAGTCAAATATGTAATACATATCTTTTTAATTATTTATAATAATATTTAAAAAAAACATAAACACAACAGATTGCTCACTTATATGTAACATATAGAGTCAAGGTTTTCTATGGGCACCTTTTCCAATATGGCTGTGCACTCCACCACATGCAGCAAGACAATGCTGGATTCGCTGGACAGATAAGTATGTGAATCCAGGACAATGCTGCATAACAGGTAAGAAAGAGACACATAGGATAGACAGTAATAAAGGGTCTACTTTACTGTACGCCACTCCACTGTGATGGATAGTAATTGATTAATGCATTTCATCAGTTTAGATAACCAATGAAAGCAGTTGCTCCTTCATTGCTATAGGTTAGGTTTTGCCTTATTAAATACGTCATTGGCATGTTCTAAAAAATATTTTCATAGTGTTATATTTTATAGTTTTCATTGTAACTTAAAAACTTATTTGAGCTTCAACCAGCTAGATATAGTTTAGCCCAAGTTGCAATTAGGATATACATTCGCTAATATGATTCCTTGATGGATACTATATAATAGGAAGTATGTAATATACAAGATTTCTTATCTGTTATCCCATGATCTTTATACCTTGCAATGTTCAAATTCTTGGGACTATTCTTGCTCCATGTATGTGTAACCTTTTTTTTTATAATGAATAAAATGTTAATTGATTAAAAAAAAACTTACTTGAAATTAATTGACTCTTTTCATTTAAATTAGAAAATATTTTTAAACCAAAGCTGGCAATCCTCAAGTTAAATGCTGCTAGTAGGCTTGAGCAGAAGCAAAATAATGAATGACCTTGCGTATGTGATAATATATTGTTCTGCAGATGCTGTACTGGCATGTGACAAGGAGATGTGAGCTGAGCTTTTGAACATAACTCGCGTTTACCCATCTGTCTCTGTAGCATAGCGTATGGAAATGAATGACAAACTTACAAATATGCAAGTACATATGACAATAAAAAAGTTTCATGGGCTTTCTGGACATGTGAATGGTGATTTGAATTAGTGGTTCTAATGATCCAGGAACATGTAAAATTATCCACTTGACCTCTGGAAGATTTACCCCCCCTTCATAATCAGGCCACTTTTTGCAATACAGCACTGCGTTATTTTAAGCGGTTCCCGACCGCCTACGGCATATTTACCGCGGCAGTGAGGCGTTGTCTCGAGAATCACCGTATACAAGCGGCAATTCGCGCGTGCGCAGCTAGGGGGTGAGAGTGCGCCGCCGGTGAATTGCCCACTGCACTCTGCAGGAGAGTGCCCACGGCTCGGGCGGACCCGATGTCCGCCAGCGATCCGCGATGACCTGCCAGAGGGAAAGAACGGGGAACCGCCGATGTAAACACGGTGGTTCCCAGATGTGAGAGATCTACTGATTCCTGTCACTGGGATCAGTTAGATCTCTTACATCCATGGTAGCCCAGCCCCTGCACTGTTAGAACACACCCTGGGAACACAGTTAACCCCTTCACTGCCCCCTGCAGGTTAACCCCTTCACTGCCAGTGACATTTATACAGTAATCAGTGGATATTTAAATTTCTGATCGCTGTATCAATGTCATTGGTCCCAAAAAAGTGTCAAAAATGTCTGACATGTCTGCCCCACTATCAAAGTCCTGATAAAAATCGGAAATCGCCACCATTACTAGTTTAAAAAAAAAAAATGTGAAAAACGCCAGAAATTAATTCTCATGGTTTGTAAACGCAGCAACTTTTGCACAAACCAATCAATAAACGCCAATTGCGATTTTTTTTCCCAAAAATATGAGGAAGAATATAAATTGGTCAAAACCAATGAACACATTTTTTTTTGTATATTTTTTTTTTTGGATTTGTATTTTAGCAAAAAGTAAGAAATATTGTTTTTTTTTTGCAAAATTGTCGCTCTTTTTTTGTTTATAGTGGTGATCAGAAATGACACAGGTGACCAAATACCACCAAAAGAAAGCTCTATTAGTGGGGAAAAAAAAGGATGCAAGTTTTGTTTGGGTACAACATCGCACGACCACGCAATTGTCAGAATCGCAAATAGTGCTCTGGTCCTACAGTGAGAAAACCTTCCGGAGGTGAAGTGGTTAACTGACAATTGCGTGGTCATGCAACGCTGTACCCAAATAAAATTGATGCCATTTTTTCCCCACAAATAGAGTTTTTTTGGGGGATATTTGATTGCCAGTGCATTTTTTAATTTTTTGCGCTATAAACAAAAAAATACTGACAATTTAAAAAAAAGAAAAAATGTTTTACTTTCTGCTTTAAAATATATAAAAAAAAATTGAAAAATCGAATTTCTTCATAAATTTAGACCAATATGTATTCTGCTACCTGTTTTTGGTTTTTGATGAGTCCATCAGTGCCTGGAGATTTCCCGTTTGGGAGAGATTTTATTATTTTAAGCAATTCTGTATGGTTAAAGGGGGAATTTAGCTCATGGAATCGTTCCTCTGATAGGGAAGGTAGATTTACTTTTTCCAGGAAGTTTTGTATGCTGATTGTGGAAGGTTGGGGTGTATTAGGATCATCTTTTAAATTATAAAGAGTGCTGTAGTAGTTTGCAAATTCATCCGCTATCTCCTGAGGGTGGGAAATTTTGTGAGCTAAAGTAGGATGTATCAAGTGTGAAATTCTAGTTTCCGCTTGTTTTTTTAAAATTCTATTGGCCAAGTACTTCCCTGTTTTGTCAGCTTGTACATAGGTGGTCAATTTTAGTTTCCTTAATGGGTGTCATATTGTATGGACAGAATAATTCTAAGCTCCTGTCTGAGTTTTGTTAAGGAGTTGGAGGTTGAGGAGGTTGGGAGTTGTTTGTTTTGTGTTTCCAAAGTATTTTTAATTTGGTATTGTAATTTCTTCTAGCCCTTGAACCCTGCTGAATGCAAATGCCCCTAATAAAGGCTTTATGTGCATTCCACAGTATCTATGGATCCAAAACTGATTGTGTGTTGAAATGGAAGAACTCTCGCAGATGTTGGGAGATGGTAACAGCATAAACAGGGTTCTGTAAAATCTTAATGTTACACCGCCAGACCGATGCTCTCTGCTGGAGAGCCCCCTCCTCTATTGATAACACTATTGCTGCATGGTTGGACCACGTAATATCTTTGATAACAGAGGAGGAAGCTCTCTGGAGCAGCCATAGATTGGTTACAAATAAATCAATATGTGAGTAGGATTGGTGCTTGGAGGAGTAGAATGTGAAATCTTTTTCAGAGGCATGCTGACACCTCCTGACATCATAAACCCCTCTTCATGAAATAGGTATCTAAGAGATATCATTCTACTTTTGACATGGGAGGACGAGTTAATAGATGGATCAACAGTTAGGTTAAAATCACCACACATTAACAAGTGTCCATACCTATTAGATGGGATCTTTTTGAATAACCTGCGAATAAAGTGGATTTGGTGGGTGTTGGGCACATACACAGTCACCAATGTGAAAGGGGTTTCATTAATGTTGCATTGCATTGGGGTATATTGAATCGTCCCTCGGTGTCGAGAAATTAGCGTTTTAGCTGGAAGGTAACAGTTTTCTTTACTGCTAGCATCACTCCTTTTTTCTTCTGTTGTGTGTTGGCTTGGAATATGTGCGGGTAGTCCTTATGTGAGCATCGTGGGTGGTCTTTTACTTGGAGATGGGTCTCCTGCACGCAGATGATGTCTGCCTTGGTCATTGTTGCTTCTTTCCATAGTGAAAATCTCTTGGTCGGATGGTTGAGGCCATTTGCATTTATTGATAGAATCTTGATGGTCATTACGTTGGATTAAAGTTTCCAGGATTTGTATACTTGCATGGTACCAGGTAGTTAGTACCCCCCTTCATTTGTGTTGAGACATGTCCACAGAAAGGTCTGTACCTGTTTCTGCATAATTGAGCTTCCAAGTCGTCATTTTGCTGCTGCTTAGATAGAAAGGCGCGAGCATTGGTATTACCACTAGTAAACAAAAAACTTGAACAATATAAAAAAAAGGACCACTCACGTGACCCGTGAACAAGTTGAAATGTTGAAATAGTTTCAGGGGCCATAGGGATATATTGCAATTCTTGGCCTGGGACTTATGATTAAATTTTTTGTGTTTTTAAGATTCAGGTACCTCCGCTGACAAGTGTTTTCTTCGCTGATCTCTTGTGTTAGACTATTTGCCATTCATTATTCATAGCAATAGGTAAGGCATGTGGTGTCGTTGTTGGAGAGTGGTTAGGTAGTATACCCCATTGTTGGAGTAGTTTAATGCCTTCCTCCTAGTTGGACATCATGGTGGTGGACCCCTTGTGTGTAATTGACAGAGTCGCTGGGTGTTTCCATCTGTGTGGGACATTATGATTTATGAGGGCTTTGGTTATGGCTGCCAGGTTCTTACGCCTCTGGAATGTGTGGCGGGTATTTGTAGATTAGAGTATTCTTCTGGGAGTGCAGTGGATTTTTTAAATGCTGAGGTAATTGCTTCTTTGGATTGGTAATAATAAACTTTTAATAGTACATCTCTGGGTATATCTGATGCTAGAAAGGATGACTTGGGCAGCCTATGGATCTTGTCTATTGCCAAGTCTGCTGCTGAGAGCTTTGGAACCAACCTTGAGAACAGTTCTGTGACATAGTGTTGCAGCTGGCTGGGTAAGACGGATTCTGGAATCCCTCTTATCTTGATATTGCAACTCCTAGATCTGTCCTCTAGGTCTACGACCTTTGCCCTGAGCCATTCTATGTTCTCAGAGTGGTTATCATGTGCATCCACCATTGTGTTGAATGATGTGACATCTTTTTCCATGCTGGCCTCTACATTTGCTACTCTATCCCCCATATCTTGCAGATCTTGGCAGAACTGATTTACACAGTTCTTTAGGTCCGCTTGTTTGGAAGATCGCAAGGATAGCAGCATGCCCTTTAATGTTATATCCGAGATTGGTTGTCACGATGCTGGGAATGCGTCAAAGGGATCTGTAGCAGCTTCGATGTTGGAGAAGGAGGCCTGCACTGGGCCTAGCTCCATGTCTGCCTCTTGATCCTGTGGGGAGTCCCGGTGCGGCTTTCCTTTAGCTGGGCTATTTGTTGAGGGGGAGGAAGAACCAGAGGAATTCCAACTATCTGGGTTGCCTACCTGTTTGCAGGATGAGGCCTGCATACTGGTGTGCTGGCCTCTGGTTCTGTTGCTGCATATGTGTTGCAGTCGTGGACCGCCGCCATTTTGCTGAAGCCTTCTGCCCGCTGGTTGGAAGAAGCTTGCCAGCTTCTTAATCTGCAACTGGTGCTTCTTGCGTCGAGTCATCTCTCTGGGTTCCTTCAGGTGTCGGGAGCAGTTTGTGGGCCGTTAGGCGTGCGGAGGTGCCCACTGTCTCTGGAAGTCCCTGGAGGCCGTGTGGAGTAGCCATCTTCAGCACCGGACACCACACCTCCCACCAATAAGCCTATATTGATCAGCTTTAGCATCTACAAACTATGGGATATATTTACGGATTTCTTATTTATTTATTATTAGTAATGGCGATCAGCAACTGTCAGCGGGACTGTGATATTGCAGCAGACAATCAGATACTAACTGACACTTCTGTCAGAACGGTGATCTGCCTTGTTTACATAGGCAGATCCCCGTTCTGTGTTTACCAATGATCGACAGGTTTCCGGAGGACATCAGGTGCCCGGCACCTGCAGATTGGCTTCTGCTGTGAAGAATCACAGCGGAAGTGGCTGATGCTGGCGCGTGCACCCCCTGTAGGCAGAAATGCAGAATCATATATATATATATATATATATACACGTGATCCTGCGCAGAGATGCCACTCTGTAGTAGTAAAACTGTTATAAGAAAGTCAGCAAGTGGTTAAAGTTTGCTGCTGAGACAGAGAGGAATCACTTGAAATTGTTAGAGCATCTTATTATAAAGACATAACAAGCTGTAGTGTACAGTCAAGCTCTCCCCATAGCTCCTCTATTTAGACAGATGCTGACTCTCATCTGAAAACACTATATACAGTGCATTTTCATTATGTAGCACCCTCCTAGGTAGGTGCTAGGATAGTTAGGTAAGTCTTAGTGTTTGTAAATTTAGTTGCCACACAGTTGTTGTCAGTGTGGCTGTAATTTTGGCTAAGGTAAAAACATAGTTTTGGCTCACTGTACTCAGTGAGCTGCAATGGTTTAATCAGTCCTGATCGTTGTGCTAAGCTGCTGCCAGCCTGCCTGATAGCTCCCTTTGTATCTAGACAACTTGAGAAGTTTCTGGATGATAGGTGTGGAGCTATGCATATGGCAGCATGAATACTGGTACAGCCCCAGCCTATCCCAGAGAGGGAGTCTCTGAAGATGGGCTGGGAGACTATATTTATTCTAAGAGCACATGGAGCTCTGGGTCTTGTTCCAGAGTAGAGGAGTAGACCTTGTTCTGGGTCTCGAGGTACACGAGAATCTTATTTATATCAGAGGGTCGGGTAGAAGTCTCTGAGGGAGAGACCCTATCCGACCCCGACATGGTCATAAGTACGACGGTATACGTATCGAGGTGTGGATAGTAGGTCTTTGAAGAGTTCAACAGATCTATGTTTCCCTCGATAGTCCGTCCGACCGTCGTCGAATCGTGTTGCTAGTCCTGACTAATTTGGTAACGTCGAGTGACTCATGTCACTCGGTTTTGATACAAAAATGGAATCGGTTTTAATGTCGGTGTGACTGTTGTTGACACACCGTTGATTTAAATGTTTGTGATTCTGAATGGATTGATAGGA
>BLSH010545181.1:43587-55217 GCA_018402905.1 Glandirana rugosa | reverse complement strand
GGGGGGGGTGGAGAAGGAGGGGAGGGGGAGGGGGGGAGGGGGGGAAGGGAGGGGGCAGGCCGGCCAAGCAGGAGCCGGAGGGACGGCACCGCGGAGCCAGGATCACAGCGAGTAGGGTGATGTGGGGAACATACTGCAACGTAGTCACACATACCTGGAAGAGAACATGGGGTTAAAAAACGACAATGGTATACATCAAAGGAACTGCAGCATGTAGCCACCATGGAGCTGCCTGGACATTGTCGGTCGTACGGCAGACGGCCAGGCAGAGAGCACACGGAGACCGCGGCGCTCTCCACCCGTCCGCCCCCCGGGACCCAACCCCACTCCCGACAACAGAGACATAAAACGGCAAAACTCAGCGGCAGAACAGCACCCGGCATCCCCCAACCCCCCCCACCCACAAGTCCCACAGTGACACTGCGAAGCAGGGAGCACGTCCCCCGGGGTAGTTCCAACCGGGCAAGTGAGCGAGCAGGGCGGGGGCACCAAGGGCAACCAAGTTCCAGGCATACGAAGGCCCCCACTCCCCCGAGGACGTCCATCGTCCGGTGCAGCCAGGGCAGCATGTAAACAAAAAACGAAACATAACCAGGGGTAGGGGACAACCAAGGCCAGCGGATCAGTGTGTATATACCCGTGTCCAGGGGGGGAAGGAGGGGGAGGATGAGGTGGGCATCCCACGCAACCCGGCCAGTCAATTGTGAGGTATGATTGAGGAGAGCCCCGAGACCCCCGGGGGGAGGCCATCGCGCACCGGCGTGTGCCCCTCCAGGCATCAGTCTACAGAATCAGTCACAGGGTGCACTCGGCCTCCGCCGCAGGGTGCGGATGCAGGAACAGGGATGGAGGTGGAGGGAGAGGGGGGGGGGACTCCCCTGGACGGGCACAGTCTGCTACATCTCTGCCGCTGTGGGATGAGGTCTTCGCGGCTCTCTGCTGGAGGTTCTGGAGCGCGGGCGTCTAAGGCGTTGTGGTCTCGGTGCTGGCGGGCCAGGGCCATCCAGGGTCAGCAAGTAAGCGTGCCAGTCTGGAACGGAGATAGGAGGTTTGTTCAAAAGTCTGAAGAGTTCTGGCAGCTGCTCCGGTGACCGTAGGAAGAAATCTGAGCCCTGGTGCTTAATGATAACATGGAAAGGGTGGCCCCATCTGTATGTGGCTCCAGATTCCCTGATGAGCTCCAGGAGGGGTCTGATCATCCCCCTCATAGCGCGGGTGTGCCTCGAGATGTCCGGGTAAATGTTGATCGCGGCTCCATCAAAGTCAATAGGCCCTTTCTCCCACACCCGCCTGAGAATCTCCTCCTTGATGGCAAAAAAGTGAACTCGGCAGAGTACATCTCGTGGCAGGGTTCTGGAGTCCGGGGCCTGGGATGAGCGCGGGGGCCCCCGCGCACCCGATACTCTGTGCACCCGGTCTAGCTCCAACTCGGCATCCGCGGGCTTGTCTAGGGCCTGGTTTAAGATAGCAGTCACCGTTGTACGTAGATCAGGGCCCATCGTGGCCTCCGGGATCCCACGGAGGCGAAGATTATTCCTTCGGCTCCTATTCTCGCCGTCGTCTAGGCGAAGTTGTATCTCAATGAGATGGCGACGAATATCAACATGTTCGCGCTCCAGGGCTGAGACCCGGGCCTCTGTTGCAGTAGCGGATGTTTCCAGGTCCGACACTTTTTCCTCCACCGTGTCAACCCGCTGTCCTAGGTCGCGCAGCTCTCCCGTAAGGGCCGTGACTATGGATGCCGCCATTTCCTGGAGGTCCCGTTTGGTGGGGAGGGTAGACACTAGGCCCCTGAGACACCCCTCTCCATGTCCCGCTGAACCGCCGGAGCAGCACTGATCCTGACTCTCCTGATGTTCGTCCTCCTCCGCGAGGACGGGAGAAGCTATCGGAGAAGGTCTCTGTGGTGCGGGGACAGTTACACCGGCTGGTGCCGTCTCATTGGGGACACCTTTCTTGGTGGAAGCAGGTCCCTGGAGAGCGCGTGGCGGCGCCATCTTGGCCCCCGGGTCCGGCGTCGGGGTAGAGCTGTGCCGAAGGAAATAGTGTGTGATTTCAGGGCCTCTCGGCTCCCCAGGCACCTGCGAACTCCTCCGATCCCCCGGCATGAAAAGATTTGGTGGGTTTTGTCGGCTTTTTGGGGATGTTTAGCCTCCAGCCATGCAGAGCTCCGCAGCGTGCGTCCTCACTCCTCCATAGCCAAACCACGCCCCCAGCCTCGGCAAATTTGAGGCGCATGGGCAACCTCATGCTTCAAAGTCTGCAAAAGGACCCAAGAATATGTGGCATAAAGGAGAAGGAACATTACTGGTTGGCAACCCTCCTTGACCACTGTTATAAGGGGAAGGTCTCAGAACTCATCTCGTCCCCACAGAGACTGCAGAAGATTAAATCCCTTGAAGACATGTTAAAGAGGATTTTATTAAACTTTTTCCAGACTCCAGTAGGTTACAGTGTCATGGAACACGTAGTTTTGTGGCTTCTGTTGATCATTAGAGAAGTCGTCCACCTAAGTGATGCATTTCGGAATTTTTTTAGTCCTTTTTTTAGTGCTGTCAGCTTCCACATCCCATCGGCAGTGTCTGCATCACATGGTGGATGATTACCTCAGGGCCAAACAAAGAAGGACAGCTTTCCAGTTGATGATCCACTGGCTTACTGGGTTATGAGAATAGATCATTGGCCAGAACTTGCCCAGTATGCTATTGAGTTGTTGGGCTGCCCTGCATCAAGCGTGCTTTCAGAATGGGCATTCAGTGCTGCAGGAGGTTTTGTTACTGATCATAGAACGCGTCTGTCCACAGACTCCGTGGACTGTTTGACTTTTATCAAAATGAATCAGTCTTGTATTACCAGCTTTGAAGCCCCTGATTAAGTGTTTTTGGGATGTGGAATCTCTGCAGTACTTGGAGGCTACCTAGCTTTGAGGGTATTCAATTATTTCATCTGCAAGAATGTTTTTGGTATAGGTTTCATGGGCAAAATTAACACCCAAAGACCAATTTTTCAGCACCTGTTTGACAGGTGCATATCATTGCAATTTTTTTTGCCTTCATCAAGAGCACC
This sequence comes from Glandirana rugosa, assembly GCA_018402905.1. NCBI lineage: Eukaryota > Metazoa > Chordata > Amphibia > Anura > Ranidae > Glandirana > Glandirana rugosa. The sequence goes on along the minus strand of BLSH010545181.1, from coordinate 52,151 downwards.
TCTGTAGGGTTACGGTGGGAAGGCACCACCGACATCCAAAGACCAATTTTTCTGCACCTGTTTGACAGGTGCATATCATTGCAATTTTTTACAGCAAGGCCAATCCTTGCTTTCATCAAGAGTACCTCTATAGGGTTACAATGGGAAGGCGCCACACACACCCAAAGACCAATTTGTGTGCACCTGTTTGACAGGTACATATCATTGCATTTTTTTACAGCAAGGCCAATTCTTGCTTTCATCAAGAGTACCTCTATAGGACTACGGTGGGAAGGCGCCACAGACACCCAAAGACCAAATTTTCTGCACCTGTTTGACAGGTACATATCATTGCATTTTTTTACAGCAAGGCCAATTCTTGCTTTCATCAAGAGTACCTCTATAGGGTTACGGTGGGAAGGCGCCACCGACACCCAAAAAACAATTTTTCTGCACCTGTTTGACAGGTGCATATCATTGCAATTTTTTTTACAGAAAGGCCAATTCTTGCCTTCATGAAGAGTACCTCTATTGGGTTATGGTTTGAAGGCACAACCGACACCCAAAGCCAAATTTTTCCGCACCCGTTACTTCTATCCAAAGTCAAAGTGACACCAACTTGTTCTCAGTGCACTACATTGTGGCCTCATCATGCACACTGGCTCCCCAGCTCTTGCTGAGCAAAATTAAGGCAGCTTGCAGGGAAAATGTCATTTTTATGGCTTTATAAATGCAATTACTGCTTCAGCAGATCTGCCACTTTACAGGTAGACTAAGGGGACCCCCCAGGCACTATATTGGAAGGAAATTTTCATTTCTATGCTTCCACTTCAAAAATCAAAAAATCACTGCTCATTTAAATTGCTCATTTTTTCATTGATACATGTCCCCCAGGGCAGGACCCGGGCCCCTATAACCATTTTATGCCCAATAGCTTGCATCTAAGCATTCAAAAATGGGCACTTTTGATTTTTGACATTTGGGTCCCATTGACTTTAACGGGGTTCGTTATTCGGGTCCACACTTTTGCGATGTTCGAAAGTTCTGGTGCGAACTGAACAGGGGTCCGTTTGGCCCATCCCTAATGTTGAATGCAAAGGGAGTCTTTAAGGAGAGCTTATCTGAAGCTGTTAGACATCTGTCGATGAAGAAACCCCACCTGAGTTCAAAGCGTTTGTTGTGCCAGCACCATGGTGTCAAGCCTTTATTTGCAAAGTAGATTTTTAAGATCTCTTTTAGTTTCTGATAGAGTGGGAGGTGTTGAGGAAATCCAGTGTCTGAATGATGACATGCAAGCAATGAGTATCCATTGGTAATTTCCTTGTAGTGCCAGCAAGGATGAGCCTTCAGAAAGAGTCTCCTGCTTTGGGTTTTCAAACAGAAAAAGTGTGGGATCTTTTTGTCGTTGGCATCCAGCCACCCCATTGATGAAGGAGAGGATTTGGTCCCAGTAGTTTGAGATGAGTGAGCATAACCAGAGGTGGTGAATCAGGGTTGGTCTGTGAACTGAGCACCAAGGAGGCCTCTTTTGTTGCTGTATGCTTAGTGGAGAAGGGGATGTATGCTCTGTGTATTAATTTGAATTGCGTTTCCCTCCAAGATTCATTGGTTACTAATTCTCTAGTTATGTTGTAGCCTTGAAGGATGTTGTTGATAATATTTTCCCCAGGTAGATCTGTTGACCAGGACTTTATAGAGGTGAAGTGTATTGGTTTGATGAAGGCTGAGTTCAGTGGTTTGTATATATCTGTGATAGAATAACATTGTCTGTCAAGTAGATTGTCTAGCAGAACGGAATCAAATGTGTTTTTGCGGACAGGTTTTCTGGATAAAGTCCGAAATCTGTGAAACCTGGAGGAAATGTGGTTTTGGTAGGTGAAATTCCTCAGCCAGAGATTTGAAGGGTTTGAGAGAAAAAGTGTCTTTGTGGTATAAGGAAACTGCATTTGTTAATCCCACGTCTTTCCATTTTGAGAATGGATCATATAAGAGGCCTGGGGGAACATTGGGTTCTCTTGTATGGGTAGGAACTTGGAGACAAATGGGGAGAGACCCAGCTTTTTCCTAATTTCCCTCCATGCTATAATTGTATCTCGGATTAATAGGTTGTGCTTGATGTGATGATGAATTGATCTCAAAGAGCTATGTAGGAGAGAGGATGGACCGTAGTTGTTGTATTTTGATGCTTGTAGAATCCAGTGTAGTCCAGCTCTCAACAGGCTATGTTATATACTCTGATGTTTGGGAAGTCCCCCCCCCCCTCCACTCCTTGGGACATACAATTGACTTAATGCTATTCTAGTTTTACTATTTTGCCATATGAAGGCTGTTTCCACCTTATTGATTTTTTGAATGTCTTTGTGCTTCATAAGTACAGGTATGGTTTGAAGTGGGTATAGGAGGTGAGCAAAGCATATCTTAAACAAGGAGCGTCTCCCAAAGAGCGATAGTGGCAACCCCATCCAAGCTTCTAGTTCATCCAATATTTTAGAGATTAGAGGAGGGAAGTTGAGAGAGTAAAGAGAGGAAGGTTCCTTACCTATTTTTATACCTAGATAAGTGATATATGTATTATTGAGGGGAGGGGAGAAGATGGTGGCCAAGTTTTTGAGGGCTGAGCGCTGAGAGGTAGTACCTCGCTTTTGTTGAAATTTATTTTGAGGCCTCAGCACAGACGAAAGGAATTAAATATTCACTGTATATTGGCTATATCTGAGGAGGGCATGGATGTGAAAATTAAAATGTCATCAGCGAAGAGGGCAACTCGCAACTCTTCGCTTTCAATAGGGATACCAGGTAGAGGGGCAAAGTCGTTAAGGTATCGAGACAGGGGTTCTAAGGCTAAGTTACATAATAGTGGGAAGAGGGGGCAACCCTGTCTCGTGCCTTTGTGTCATTTTATTAGGTCTGATTGGTGTCCTGCTGCCATAAACCTAGCCGAGGGTGCTGAATATATGCTGTGAATGAAATGACAGAATGAGCCTGAGATACCAAATGTTTGCATGACTAGGGAAAGCCAATGAAAACTTATGCTGTCAAAAGCTTTTTCCGCATCTAATGTGATAATTGCGAATTCCTCTAGTGGTTGCGTTTTGGCATGTTCCAAGGCTGCTAGTACTTTGCATAGGTTTGACAAAGCTGACCTACCTTTGGTAAAACCTGCTTGCGCTGGGTTAATCAGGGATGGCATAATGATAGCTAGTCGGGATGCTACTACTTTAGAAAGGATCTTGGAATCAACATTTAATAGGGAGATTGGGTGTTATGATCCAGGTTCGGTGGGGTCTTTACCCTTTTTTGCGATTAGCTTGATATTTGCCTGATGCCCCGAGGGTAAATAGGGGCCCCCTGTCAAAATACTATTATAGACCTCTAAGAGGGTACTGAAGGTCATATCCTTTGCTAATTTATAAAATTCGGAGGTATAACCATCAGGACCGGGTGCTTTGCCATTGGCCATATTTTTGATCTCCACTGATACTTCCTCGCTCCTTATTGGGGAGTTTAAGATTTTTAGGTGTTCAGGTGCAATTTTTATTAGGGCTACCAATTCTAACCATTTATTTGCTTTGTCTATGTTAATGGGTTCATGATTAGTGTAGTATGACTAGGATTTTGTTTATATCTTTCGGGGATGAACATAGGCTACCTCTGGTGTTTTATTAGGGAAGTAATATGGGTTGGATGGTATGCGCCCTTGCATAATCTGGCTAGCAATTTCCCTGCTTTATTCCCATATTTATGATATTGGAGTTGTGTGCATGACAGTTTGATATGTTCTAGGTTTTCAACCCATATTTCAAAAAGGTGTTTGGCTTCATGCCATGTTTTTAGATTAGTTGGGGTTGGTGCTCGTTTAGCCAAGATTGTACCTTTTCACTGGCATCTTGATAGGTTTTTCTGAGTATTTTTCTTGTATGCGGCTGCAAATGAAATGATTTTACCTCTAAGGAAAGCTTTTCCTGCTTCCCAGAAAAGATTGGGGTTCTTCGCATGAGCAGAGTTTGTGTCTACGTATTCAGATCAGGCGTTTGTTAGCATATGTCTGAAATTTTTGTTTTGGTTTAAGTGTGATAGGAAACACCATTGTCTAATATTGTTGGAGATTTGGAGGTTCTCAAGCATTACCAAGACAGGGCTGTGGTCTGATATAACCAGATCATGTATCACTGCTTCTGGAATGTTTGGGAGGAGGGAAGTGGTACATAAGAGCAGGGGCATTGCTAGGTGTGAAAAAGACCAGGGCTCCAGCCCGAAGAAATGTGGTGCATGAATCTGCGAAAATGGGTGTGGCATAACTAAATAGTGGGTGTGACTTAAATGGGGCATGGCTTAAGGGGGTGTGGCTCACGTCTGAGATGAACGAGAGATGGAGGAAGGAAGAAAGAAAGAGATAGGGAGGGAAGGAGAGAGAAAAGAATGAAGAAAAGAAAGAAAGAGGGAAGGAGGGACAGCAGGCCCAGATCCTACACCACAACAGCAATATGTGTATTCCAGAAAGTTTAACAATCAGCAGAAAAAGATATTACAAACACTTGGTGTTGGCGCTTCAATCATCCCGGCACCATGGTTGGTATGGTGTCAGGATGATTGAAGTGCATTATTTCTATTATTATATTGTAATATAAAATGAAATAGTTTAACTCACCATAATGCAGAATCAGTGGGAGCCCTGAGCGTGTCACTTGCCACAGTCGCCTGCTACCAGATGCCATCAGGTGTCCCCAGAGAGTGCCTCCTTCCATCAGGTATCCCCAGCGGAGTTCCTCCTTCCATTAGGTGCCCCCAGCGGAGTCCCTCCTCCCATCAGGTGCCCCCAGTGGAGTCCCTCCTTCCATAAGGTGCCCCCAGTGAAGTCACTCCTTCCATCAGGTGCCTCAGTGGAGTCCCTCCTTCCATCAGGTGCCCCCAGCAGTGTTCCCCCTTACATCACAGGTGCCCCCAGCAGAGTCCCTACTTCCATTAGGTGCCCCCAGCGGAGTCCTTCCTTACATCACAGCTGCTCCAGTGGAGTCCCTCCTTACATCACAGGTGCCCCACAGCGGAGTCCCTCCTTCCATTAGGTGCCCCCAGCGGAGTCCCTCCTTCCATTAGGTGCCCCCAACAGAGTCCCTCCTTACATCACAGATGCCCCCAGTGGAGTCCCTCCTTCCATTAGGTGCTCCCAGCGGAGTCCCCTCCTTACATCACAGGTTCCCCTTAGCGGAGTCCCTCCTTCCATTAGGTGCCCCCAGTGGAGTCCCTCCTTACATCACAGGTGCCCTCAGCGGAGTCCCTCCTTACATCAGAGGTGACCCCAGTGGAGTGCCTCCTTACATCACAGGTGCCCCCAGCAGAGTGTCCCTCCTTACATCACAGGTGCCCCCAGTGGAGTGTCCCACCTTACATTACAGGAGAGAGGTGATGTGGGGCGCAGTGAGAGATGATGTCCTCTCTCTGCTCCCCGCCACACCTCCGACATTACAGAGGCCAGGCTGTGAGGGCAGGAGAGCAGTGATGTGGGGTGGGCAGAGAGAGATGATGTCATCTCTGCTCACCCTCCTCGCTCACTCGCTCGCGACTGCCTTATGCAGGCCGCCCGTGGCTCTGTCAAGATGCCTGCTTGTGGCTCTGTCAAGCTGCCCGCTCGTGGCTCTCATGCAGCTTGGCCGCTATTAGGGACCCGGCGGACACTCTGGGCTATGGACAGTAGAGCCAGGGTTGCAACCTCAATAGCCACACCCTGGCGATGCCCCTGCATAAGAGGTAATCGAGTCTGGCGAATGAGTCATGAGCATGTGAGTAGAAAGTGTATTCTCTATCTAATGGATGTGACAGTTGCCAAGGATCGACTAATTGTAAAGCATTGGTTATCTGGCTCAGTTGTGTGTTGTTGTCTTGTGCGATGAGCCTTTCCCTGGATGTTTTAAGGATATACAGTATCTTCACTGTTACACATAGTTGTGTTAAAATCCCCTCCTATTAGGTGTGGAGTCTCATGTGTGCCCAGGAGTTGTTCCAATAATTTAGTAAAGTATGATTTGTCAGGAGAGTTTGGGGCATATGTGTTGGTGATGAATATCTCCTTTTTTGGGAATTTGAGGTGTGCTGAAATTAGTCTGCCCTCGTCATCTTTATGTGTTGAACTTAGTTAATAGGACAGGTGTTTGTGAAAGAGGATGAGAACTCCTGCTTTACGTCCCTTGGCCGCTGAGCCTATGACCTTTCCTACCCAGAGTTTTTGCATATGGGAGAGGTCTTCTTCAGAAATATGAGTCTCCTGTAGCAGTGCTATATCTGTTTTCAATCATTTCAATTGTCTGAGGATTTTTATTCTCTTGGCCGGGGATATCAGCGTTTAAACATTCCATGAGGTTACTCTCATGTTATATGTATTAGGGGTGTACAAAGATATTGTCTCATAGTTGCAGATTTAGCTATTTGGCTAGGTGACAGATTAGCTTGTTCCCTGGATGCATAAGTTACTATCTGGTTAGGCGGTGGGTAAGGGTTGTTTCTCGTTGCAATAGAAAGAGGATAGGTAAGAAATCTAAGAAAAGGAAAAAGCTTAACTGAGATAGTATATCAAAAAAACCAACGACTTCCCCTTTTTTCTGTATGTGTTCTCCACTACCGTTTAAACCGCTAGCCCGCAGGCAGATGGGGAGTGTATTTATCTGGTTGCAGTTCCCCTTGCTTACCAGTCAGTAGAAGGCTAGAGATGCATATGGTATGGAATTTAGCAACTTTTTGGACATGCGTTTAAACTGAGAAATGGGGGCAGAGATGTAATTGTTGAGGAGCGTTTCTGTTCCAAGCAGGTTGAAACAAATGTGAGGATTCATGTTGGTAATGACTGGGCTGATGAGGTGGTCACTTCAGTTGAAGTTTCTGTTAATAAAAAGAAAGCAGTTGAAAGTTGTGTTTGTCATATCATGTGCACTAATGCCGTAGTTTAAGCAACAAGCTTTGTGAACTGACAGCTCTTATGTCTAGGGACAACTTGGACCTTGTTGCAATTACAGAGACATGGTTCAAGGATTCAAATGACTGGGAAATAACTATACCAGGGTACACACTATACAGGAATGACAGAGTAGGGAAGAGGGGAGGTGGAGTTGCCATATATGCAAAAAATGGCATAAAACTAACATTAATTCAAAAGACAAATGAAATACTTGAAACCCTCTGGGTCTGCCTTCCAACCAGGGAGGGACCTTCCCTTAGAATTGGAATAGTATACAGACCCCCAGGACAGAGTGAAGATTATGATAACTTGTTGATTGATGAGATAACTCAAATGGCAATGAAGGGAGAGGTTTTGATTATGGGTGACTTCAACATGCCAGACGTTAACTGGAATTCTCACACTGCTATTACAAGCAGGAGCAGGGATGTAATGGAAGCACTGAATGGGCTTTCTCTAAAACAGTAAAAAGCACAACCCGAGGTGATCATATTCTTGACCTAGTACTGACAAATGGGGATCAACTGTCTGATGTTGAGGTGGGGGAGAGTTTGGGTTCTAGTGAGATTAAAACAAGAACTGTAAAATCATATACAAAAACAAAAATTTTAGATTTTAAAAGGACAAATTTTGCTGAAATGGGGACATTTCTAAAAAATGAACTGAAAGGTTGGAGTAAAATGACAGGAGTAAGTAATCAGTGGGCACTATTAAAGTCTACCATCTTGGAGGCAACTAGGTTATATGTCAGGCAAGTTAGTAAGAATAAACGGAAGAAAAAAACAATATGGTTCACCAAAGAGGTAAGTAGGATAGTAAAGGGAAAAAAAATGTCATATAGAAGATTCAAGGAAACAGGGGGTGCAGCTGACAGAGAGGAGTATAAAAATAGACGAAAGGAGGCCAAACACATTATCGGTGCTGCAAAAGCACAGAAAGAGGAGGAAATTGCTACGTCTATTAAGGAAGGAGATAAAACCTTTTTTAGGTACATTAGTGATAGAAGGAAAAAATACAATGGGATCACCAAAATGAAAACTGGGCACAACACATATGTTGAGGGAGACCAGGATGTAGCAAACCATTTAAACAATTACTGTTGTTCAGTCTTCTCAGAAACAGACTGCACTAATGATAACAAGTTAGGGAATCATATTGGTTCTAGTAATGATGGTTCATTTCTAGGATTTCTGGAGACAGGTAGCTGAGGAAAGGGCTTGGTTAAAGCTTAATAAAGCAATGGGCCCTGATGGTATTCATCCCAGAGTTCTAAGAGAACTTTGCGATATAGTTGTTGGACCATTAACAAATCTTTTAAATAAATCCCTTCTAACAGGAGAAGTTCCCCATGACTGGCGGATAGCCTTCTCTAAATAAATTTTCTAAACAATTACCAGGTTGTTGATATAGCGTTTCAAGAGAATCTTGAGACCCTACTTATGGTAGTCCCGGGTAACGAAATAATTCGAAATTGGTTCGGGAAAGGAGTCGATGGACAGAGGTCTTTAGGATCTTTACTTGGTAGTAATGATCTTGGTTATACTAAGGGATTGAACAATAGTAATCACGTCAGACAAAGACTCTTCTGACTTGTTGTCATTAACAAATTTACCAAACGATGTAGGACCAGAGGGAGTTG
>BLSH010545181.1:5700-20280 GCA_018402905.1 Glandirana rugosa | reverse complement strand
CTCTTCCTATTGAAAAAACAAAAGTTGGATTCAAAATGGCCGACTTCAAAATGGCCACCATGGTCACCACCCATCTTGAAAAGTTTCCCCCCCCTCACATATACTAATGTGCCACAAACAGGAAGTTAATATCACCAACCATTCCCATTTTATTAAGGTGTATCCATATAAATGGCCCACCCTGTATAATGAAAACATCAGGCATTCAAAGTAAAATCGTCCTGTGCCCCAGCGGGTGTACTGACGTCACTGCTATGTCCTCCAACCCGACTTACGTTTCATCTCAAAATGCGTCCTAACTGGGGCAATGGATTGATGTATTTGGTTTAGTATTGGAATGTGCAATACAGTGAGTGCAGCTGTTTATTAATCACTTACCTTAGGGTATCATACCTAGCGCAGATTATCTTTTTTTGTATACACAACAAAGGGAGGAAATATGCCCTGAAAAATATTTACACATCAGACCGGAATCTTTTGTTTTTTTCCATTAAGTCCATAGTACTCAAAGGTTCTGCTCTGCACATGTGTAAATTCCAGGTGAAGGATGCTTCATATAACCAAAATGTTATAAGCATATCCTAAGAAAATGGAAAGATCTAAGCTGTTTGGCTTACGTCTCTTAAAGAAGGGTATACACGCCGAAAGCTTGTGCAAAAAATGTGGATGTTAGTGCAAATACAAAAGTATCACAGACTGGACTTAATTGTTTTTGCTTATTTTTCTTGCAAAATTAGAGTATGCTGGTAATATTACCTTTCTGCTTGAACCATCTCCTGGTAAAAAGCACAATGCATAGCTATTTATATTCTTAGGCATGCTGTTATTTATCATTCTATAATCTGTGCAATTTACAGATTGTAGAACAGTAAATTACAATCAGTCATCATGTTACTGTTCACATCAATAAAACATGATAATTTACAGTGTTCTTCCGGCACGTAACTCAGTTTTTCTACTTTTACTGCTATTGCATATTATGTACAGGAATTGGTTTTGTTAATTCTTATTTCACTTATCAAAATGTAGCCTCGTGGTCTATACCTACATACTTTAAATGCGATTACAGCTACGTTAAATAAAATAACTCTAAAATAGGTTATAATCGATTTGTGTTACCTGGCCATGTTGAATACAAAAAATATCTAGCTTATTGGCACTGGTCTGTTTTTTTTTCTCCTTTTTTATTTTTGCTACTTTTTCAATTTGGAATCTGGTTCATTCTATAAAGGATCTATAACTGATAAGTGTATAGAAGAAAACCTTCTGTCATTTGAAAATTAGAGAGAACAAAGGCATGATTTTTTTCTACTTTATTATACTGTATGGTTCCTCTGTATTCAATCAGGGTAGTGAAATCTGCCAGTAGAGTGAGTCAGTCATCATATCAATCAGAGTTTTGACATGGTTAGAAGTAAGTGATTTTAATTCATGACTGTTTTATCGTTCTAAAGTAATATTTCCCAGGAGTACTTAAAGTAAAATAATGATTTATTTGTGAAAGTAGCAATGTAAAAGCGAGTGAGTTAAGTGCTCTTTATTTATCAATATGCATAGAAAAGGTCTTGCAAATGGCTGTACTGAGAGCGATCAGCCTATATGATATGAAAGCATGTAAAAAAAAATAGTCAAGGCCAGACCATTGTGTGAAAAAAATATGAAATAACATACTTAGACATATTCAAGATATTATAAGAACACAGAATTTCTATTTTTCTCTCATTCCCATTTTTGTGAACATTATTTTCTTTTTTTTAAAGTGAGCAATTGTTATCACATGCCTGCATCCATTAGATGTGTAATGCATGCTTCAAAGAAATCAAAATGTATTATTATTTTTTATTTATTTAATGATTTATATTTGCTAGGAGGCAAGTGTTGATATCTTTGTGATCACTATGTGAATCAAAGAAAAATAATTGAAGCACAAACAGAAGTAAAATATCAAAGGGATGATTGAGACCATACTGTACTGTTTGAAATCATATTGTGTTCCACCAAGAAATGACTCTACCATATAAAATACCTAGATTTCTAGAAAGTGAAAGCTACTATATCTGTGCCATGTTTAATTAAATGCATTTGAGGACTGATTACTAGGGCTTCAAGGGATGAGGAACATCATCAAAACGCATCATGAACAATTTGAATTTTAAGGGTAGTTCTACATTTTAAATTAGTTGACCTCTAGCTAATTTTGAGTAAATCCAGCAGCAGCACTTAGAGCAGTGGCTGCAAATTCCCCTGAGATGAATCATAAGACTCTCTGTAACTCACAGGGGTAATACATCCATCTCTATCTATTTTGCCCTTGACTAGTGGACTGAGCATTAGACAGAAATACTTTATTTTATTTTTTCTTATAATCAAAGAGCTAGTTACTTTAAAAAATAAAGAAATCCTATCAAGGGCTGCTTCTACAAAAGTGCCAGGAGGCTTACTAATATATGCAATATGTATGTGAAATAGCTGGATTTTTCTTTATAGCATATAGTTGTTAAAGTCCAAAACTTTGTGTAGAGCACTTTTTATTTCATTTCAGAAAAAGAAGAAAAAATCTGACAGATGGTATTTATATTGCTTTTTATTACCAAGCTTTGTTTTGTAAACCTTATGTTTTTCTCAACAGTATACAGTTATTCGCCTGTATGACACTGAAAAGTATAAATTATGTATTAATACAATGCCTAATAAGGTAATTTGTATCAGGGCTATAATCTGTAACTGTAAACAGTATAGGTGTTTGAATTTCCAGAGACTATACATACTCGCTGATATGAAGTAACATTCAGCCACATCATACAGTGCATTTTACAGATCAAAAGAGATTGTTTTCTCACAAACCTGCAAATGAGGATGTGGCCCATGGTCACGGTTTGAGCTATCCAAAATGTAACTGCTCAATAACATAAGTTGTAATAAGATGTTGGCTAATGAAAGGATTTTGCTGTGACATTTTTCAGAGCCTCTGTTTCTTATTAAACAGATGACCTCTCCTTGCAGTCGGATAAACAGAGATCCATAGTAGGCAGCCCAGCAATGTGTCAGCTAACAGCCTCTATATCATTATCCTCGTCTGACAAGGGTCAGGCAAGGGTAAACCTGTGGCTAAAAAGATTAGGAGTCATATTCAAAGTGGACATGTCACCATGACCTGGCATTTAAAGACTTTGATCCGTTAGTATAACATGATCAGCAAGTGTGATAAAAATACCTCTGGTCTATGTTAGCTAGTTTTAGATGTGTCTAATGCCTTTGGAATTTTATGAAGGGGATAGGGTAAAGGCAACATACACTCTAATGATTTAAAACGGTTTTGGTTATTTTAAACCATATAAATAGAAGAACAGTTTTTATTTGTGAGAAAAGATGATATGACTTTTATAGTATTTCTCCAATCACATACATTTTGAAATGAACAAAATAGAGGAACACACTACCTGCTGCTGGAATCTTACTTTCATTTCACATTTATCTTGTGCAGCTGACTGCCCGATAAGCCAAATCCCTAGAGTTGCCAGAGTCTTCATCTTGTTGTCCTTGTATCTGGCTCTGAGAAGAGAAGCTAGCTATTTCAGTGTTTACTGGTTGATGACAACAGCATTTAATAACCTAACCATGGAATGGACTAGGCTATGTGGTGTTTGAGACCTGATAATTGGGAATCTACTCAGTTCATAAAGGACTGTTAAAACAATCCTTCACAGTTCTGCTTTAAAACACTACATTTATTTGTTCTGTCACTTCAGAAGTAATGTTAGGTTCCCACTACCCAAAGGAGGGGCACAATACCAGGTGAAATGCTTGTTGGTGCCCAGGGGAACTTTCTTTTATCTGTACTTGTGATGTGACTGTGCAAAAAAATAGGTCCTATGTGAGATCCCACTTAAAGTAATCATTTATGCAGCAAAACAGCATTATTGGCCGCTGCATAAATGACCACTTAAAGTAATAATTCATGAAGAAATACAGCATTGCTTGCTGCTGCATGCTAGGACCTGCTTGTTATGTCTGTCTTGTGTTAAAAGATACCATAAGTAGAAATTTGGATTGAAAATGCACCACTGAGATTTTTAGAATATATGTATATATCTGTTCACTGTAAGCTAAAGCTAACTATGGCGGCACAGTGGTGTAGTGGATAGCACTTTTGCCTGGCAGCAAAAGGGTTGCTAGTTTTAATCTCAACCATGACACTACCTGCCTGGTGTTTGTATGTTCTCCCTGTGCATGCGTGGGTTTCCTCTGGGTACTCCGGTTTCCTCCTAGACTCCAAAGACATGCTGGTAGGTAAATTAGATCCTGTCTAAATTGGCCCTAGTATATGTATGAATGGGAGTTAGGGACCTTAGGTTGTAAGCTCCTTGAGGGTAGGGACTGATGTGAATGTACAATATATGTAAAGCGCTGCGTAAATTGACAGTGCTATATAAGTACCTGAAATAAATAAAATAACTATGATTTAGTTTCATACAGCTTCACGTGAATTGTGTTTGTTTGTAGTCTTGGTGGTTTGTACTTGTATGTATCCTTATTTTTAGCCACTTGGCTCAAACCATAAAAAAGGCTATAAAAAATATCAGCATCCGATCTTTGGGATTTATAGAAATTAATAATTGAAGGTCGGCTTACATTGGAGGTAGCTATATCCGCCTTAACCAACAGAACAAAGATCACCAGTGTATGTCCCAACCAAATACAACTAATCAGAAAATGGGAAGTCAATCAAATCAGTTTATAATTAGGCGGTGGAAGGTGAGAACTTGCATTTTCACATATTGTCCAAATGCAGCAGATTTTTAGTTTCATAGACAGACTATAAACAAACATCAAAGCATTTAAATTTGATGGCAATATAATATGTATTTTCCATTCTTTGTAACATAACTAAAAATAGACATGAAAACATTTTTTTAACAGTAGGAATCTTCTAGCCAGCACCATCTTTAAATGTGCAGTCTGAATCTACTTATTTTTTAAAGCATGATTTCTTAATAAAAACAAGAGGATGCACATTACTAGCAAGAAATAACATTGAAATGTTTTGAGAAAACCTGACATCTGAGAAACAAGCTGCACCCTTTCTTTAAAATCCGGCCGCTCCCCATATGCCCCTCCTGTTAAATAAAAATCCTGTGAGCCCATAAGGAATACAAATCAGAAGCAAGCTAGCTTTAATACAAAAGGAAATAAAACAATATATCTTATTTTGTTTACTGAAATGAAACATTTTCATAAATGTGACTGCTGAGTAAACCTGCTTCTGTTTTGGCCAGTACAGCCTCTTCCATTTTGTGAGTTCATATTTCAATTAATTCCCTGCTGTTTGCAAGCCATCAGCATATTTTACACAGTTGGTTTTAACCCCTCTCCTGCTGAGCTGATTCTCAGCTCATTGTAAAGTCAGTAATTGACTTTTTTATTTTCTAATGCAAAAGTTTATAACTTATAGGTTTGCAATTTCATAAGAACCATGCTATGTTTTCAAATAAAGAATATTTATTTTTGCCCAAAGACTTAAAAAAATGAAATCTGTATTGCCTAAGCATCATTAGAATTTGTAGAACAGTAGTGCTGCCAAGCCTGTATTAGGTCTTCAAAGCTTTGTCTTTGTTCTATAGTCACTACTAACACAACAAACAGCTAGTTGCAGAAATATTATGTCAGTGCCATGCAAGAAAGATGCATTTATAAAAATATCCCAAATACAGCTCAGTTTCCTCACTATAATCATGCCAAAGTACATTTAGGCTGTTCATACTAAATTATTTTAATTTATTTGCATACCGAAAAGTGCCCTTTTAAAAACACACTTGGCTCTCTGCCCACTTAAAGCAAGCTGGTGATTTGCCATGCAGTCCCATTATCCTACAGTTTTAGGTCTTCCCCTAGTAAATGGCAAGAATAGATTAAGCTTACTGCCTTAAGCAGAATGATTGTCTAGCAGTGGTGGCTGATGTTTTTTTTTTGGGGGGAGCAAACAACCCCCCCCCCCCGAGCAGCCGGCGGTGTGGCACTAACACCTCCCTGGTGGCTGGTGGCACAGCGCTAGGAAATCCCCTGCGGTGTCTGCCAGTCGGTCCCTACCCCATCAAGGTGGCGGGGTGCAGGCAGCAGCTCTGGTGTCCCCTCCAGCACAGCGGGCGGGCCCCATCTGGGTGGCGAGGTGCAGGCAGCGGCTCTGATGTCCCCTGCAGCATGGCAGGCAGACCCCATCTATGTGGTGAGGTGCAGGCAGCATCTCTGGTGTCCCCTCCAGCATGGCAGGCGGGCCCCATCTAGGTGGCGAGGGGTGAGCAGTGGCCCTGGTGTCCCCTCCAGCATGGCTGATGGGCTCCATCTAGGTGGTGAGGTGCGGGCAGCAGATCCGGTGTCCCCTCCAGCACAGTGGGTGGACCCTATCTAGGTGATTGCTGGCGGGGTGTGGGCAGCAGCTTTGGTGCCCGTTTCTCCAGCGGCTTTGGACATGCTTCTCCACTCTTTTCCCCCTATGCGGTAGGCATCCAATAGAATCAACTGATGTTTTGGCCAATTGGGAAACAGGTCTCACAACACTGAGGGCAGGGCAAATAAACTGTTTTACTTTAATTCTACCCATAATTAAATTTGCAAGATTCAGCCCCCAGGAGCAAGAAAATAAACTCTAGCTTTGATTCTGTAAACCCGGAGTTGTCCTATTAGCTCTAGTCAGAGCTTACACCAGGATGAGAAATCTTAAATGCCCCCCTGTGACTCCACTAGGCCAATCCCTTAGTATTAACACTGAAAAAGGAGTTGTGTTACAGTTGGTCACATGATGGGCAGGACCCTCTTAGCTTCACACGGCAGTTGTAGGCAGTCTTCATTGCTCTAGAAAAGGTTATTCTGGATTGATATGTTAATACTGTTCTCTGTAGCAAAGACCGCATGATAATAGGCTCACAGGAAGACTTTGAATGATGCTGGGTGTCATTTAACCCAGAAAAAGAGAGGCTACCAGGATTGAAGGAGGATACAAAGGGCAGTACCGAAACAGGAGAGGGAAAATAGTATCCGGACACATAACAGATCATTGTACTAGTGCCAGTACCATGTGATCTCTGTGACCAATCACAGTGATCACAGGAGAGTTGCACGCAATGAATGTCTTTATTTATAGCCATTCATTGTGTACTATTGTGTTGATCTCTGCGATTTAACACAGGGATCACATGGTACAGACAGAGCCAATCACAGTGCATGTATGCCATGTGATAGCCATGGCCAATCACAGCTTCACAATAGTACACAATGAATAAATGGACGCTATTCATAAAAAAAGATTGCTTATAACAGTGTTAATCACTATTATAAGCAATCATAGTATGTAAAAAAAAATATTGATCACTTCCCCATAGTAGTACAGTGTCACTATGATAACACTGTACTGCTCTGGCCACAGTATGTAACAAATAATTGTATAAAAAAAAAAAAACATTGTAAAAATCTGAAAAAAGTGATAAAAATTGAACATAATATACACTATATTACCAAATGTATTGGGGACGCCTGCCTTTACATGCACATGAACTTTAATGGCATCCCAGTCTTAGTCTGTAGGGTTCAATATTGAGTTGGCCCACCCTTTGCAGCTTTAACAGCTTCAACTCTTCTGGGAAGGCAGTCCACAGGGTATATGGGTGTGTCTATGGGAATGTTTCACCATTCTTCCTTAAGCGCATTTGTGAGGTCAGGCACTGATGTGGACGAGAAGGCCTGGCTCGTAGTCTGTGCTCTAATTCACCCAAAAGGTGTTCTATCAGGTTGAGGTCAGGATGCTGTGCAGGCCAGTCAAGTTCCTCCACCCCAAACTCGCTCATCCATGTCTTTATGGACCTTACTTTGTGCAAGGTCCATATACCTTGCACAAAGCAATGTGTTTGTATGTGTTTTATCTGTGTATGTAGCTGTTTGCAAGGAGTTCAGTCTTAATAAATCAACCTCATTGGATCTCTTGTACTCGATTTTGCTATTTGATAAACATTTCTGTATTTTTTAAATGATACTTTTACCTTTGGAACATGTTTCATATTCCACCAGTTTTTAGGGTGGAACATGTAACATGTTCCAGCATCTGCAGCCTCAAAAACCCCCCTCTCGATGACAGAGGCACACATGGCCATGTCACTCATTTAGTTTCCTGTGAATGATTGCTTATGAGTACTGTCAGCCATTGCAGCTGACGGCTTGTAGTTCTCAATGAGGACACTGGTGAACACTCTCATAGTCACACTCTTGTAGTCCTGCTCTTGGGTAACTGTCTGCCCCTACGAAGTACGAGCAGACAGCTATGCTGAAGTCTGCAGGAACCTTATATTGCACCCGGGAGCTGCTGATTACATTGCTCTGCAGGCTCCTGCATGGTCCTTAGAAAAAACCCAGCGGGTTGAACAAAAAAAAAACTGACAGCTCAGGTCAGATCTGGTATACTAACAATCTGATGTTAGTACAGCGATCTCCCTCGCCGAGCTATTGATTTCTGATAAGGGGGTGGCCTCTCCACTAGAACACTTCGGTCAATGTTCTCAGCCATTGGCTGATCGGGAGCTGGTCAGCTGCTGGTTTTCCAGCATGCTTGTCTGACAGAAGGCAGCCAGCCAGACTTCTGTTGGACCTACTGCCATATACACGGGCCAAACCGGCCAATATCTCCCTGCATTCCGCATGTGTGTACTAGGCTTTAGGCTGCATTCACACTTGCTGAGCGTCTTTTGTTATTTTGAAGACTTTTTTTAGTGTTTACAGGCATTTTGCTCTTTTTTGTGTCTAAAGCTTAAGTGATATTTTAACTAATGGAGATCTACAGTAGTTACAGTGAATAAAAACATAAAAGGACGGCTTTTTGTTTTTTCACTCATGATTGTGCATTTTTAGGTGTTCCCATTTATTGGAGCCAAAAATGCTTGAAGCTTATAGCTCAAAAATAGATCATGTTATATTTCGAATTTTGGAGCTTTGAACTTTTTATATCAAGCTCAGTTAGGCTTCTTTCACACCGTGGCCGTCCGAGCATGAGCGGTAAAACACCACAGTGTGCTTTTAACCCCCCACAAGGGGTTAAACATGGGTTAAAAGTGCTGATTTGTGACGCTCCCGAATCGGTGTTTAGCGCTTCGGGAGCGATGCCCCATTGTTATCAATGGGCAGGGGAAATATAGGAGCGGTGAATAAACCGCTCCCACACCTCTGTAAAGATGCAGCTTGCAGGACTTTTTTTACCGTCCCACAAGCGCACCGCCCCAGTGTAGAAGCACTCGGGCTTTCACACTGGGATGTATTGGGGGCAGTTTTTCAGGCGCTTTTTAGTCGCTATTTTTAGCGCAAAAGCGCCTGAAAAATGCCTTGGTATGAAAGGGGTCTTAGAGTAATCTCACTTACTTCTTATAGAAAATGCTGGCTGGAGTTCCACCCTATAGCTGACCATAACAGGTTCAATTTCTGGCTGATTTAAGTTAAATTAACCACATTTTGAGCTGTGGATGGCCCTGTCAACACCACTGAGTAATGTTGATTGAAAAAATTGTTGATAATTTGCTCTGCCTGTTTAAGGTTGCAGACTTAGGTCATTTGAATGGCCAGGCTGCAATGACATCACTCCTGTGCATGCATGTGGGAGTCACGGCCGCAGCACAGCTCTCTCAATGGATGGCATGCCGTTCATTGAATGTGCAGTGTGCACATGTCGGTGACATCACTGGGCGCTTCACATGTAAATATTTCCTAACCAATACATGTTTAGAAGCTTTTTACTGTACATCTGTGGCAAAATATTTTGAGAATGACACAAATATTAATTTTCACAAAGTCTTCTGCTTCAGTGTTTTTAGATCTTTTTGGCAGAAGTTACTATGGTATACTGAAGTATAATTACAAGCATTGCATAAGTGTCAAAGGCTTTTATTGACAATTACATTAAGTTTATGCAAAGAGTCAATATTTGCAGTGTTGACCCTTATTTTACAAGACCTCTGCAATTCACCCTGGCATGCTGTCAATCAACTTTTGGGCCACATCCTGAATGAGAGCAGCCCATTCTTGCATAAACAATGCTTCAAGTTTGTCAGAATAAGTGGGGGTTTTTTGTTCACCCATCTCTTGAGGATTGACCGCACGTCCTCAATGAGATTAAGATCTGGGGTGTTTCCTGGCCATGGACCAAAAATTTCCATGTTTTGTTCCCCAAACCACTTAGTTATCACTTTTGCCTTATGGCAAGGTGCTCCATCATGCTGGAAAAGGTATTGTTCATCACCAAACTGTTCTTGAATGGTTGGGAGAAGTTGGTCTCGGAGGGTGTTTTTTACCATTCTTTATTCATGGCTGTGTTCTTAGGCAAAATTGTGAGTGAACCCACTCCCTTGGCTGAGAAGCAACCCCACACATGAATGGTCTCAGTATGCTTTACTGTTGGCATGACACAGATCTAATGGTAGCGCTCACCTTTTCTTCTCCAGACAATGTTTTTTTCCGGATGTCCCAAACAATCGGAAAGGAGATTCATCAGAGAAAATAACTTTACCCCAGTCCTCAGCACCCCAATCCCTGTACCTTTTGCAGAATATCAGTATGTACCTTGATGTTTTTCTTGGAGAGATGTGGCTTCTTTGCTGCCCTTCTTGACACCAGGTCATCCTCCAAAAGTCTTCGCCTCACTGTTCATACAGATGCACTCACACCTGCCTGCTGTCATTCCTGAGCAAGCTCTGCACTGGTGGTGCCCCAATCCCACAGCTGAATCAACTGTAGGAGATGGTCCTGGAGCTTGCTGGTCTTTCTTGGGCACCCTGAAGCCTTCTTCACAAATGCAGTGGAAATGTTTTTTTATGGGATTAAGTTTATTTTCATGGCAAAGAGGGACTTTGCAATTAATTGCAATTCATCTGATCACTCTTCATAACATTCTAGAGTATATGCAAATTGCCATCATAAAAACTAAGGCAGCAGACTTTGTAAAAATGAATATTTGTGTCATTCTCAAAACTTTTGGCCATGGCTGTACCTACAGGTAAGCCTTGCCTGTAGGTACAAAGCAACAAAGGGAGTTTACTCCCACTACCAGGTCTGGTAGTTGTGGCATCTCTGAGAAGACTAGCTGGGCTGGCCTTAACAACCCCGGTCTCTATAGGGTGCTGTTTTGCTTGTGTGGCAGGAGTATCTGGATGGAGCAGTATTTTTCCCTTCTTTTCTCCCCCTCCTTTTCTGTTTGATTGTTTGATTGCTTTCATTCCTTTTTTTATATTACTCTTTTTTATGCCTATTGCTCAGATAAAGTCCCCCCCACCCTTATTTTTTTACACTTATGATTGCAAGAATGGGGACCTTGTTCAATTCATTAATACATTTATTACAAGTGTAAAACTATACGAGCTCTAAGGATATCTAAGATTATAGTTACATTATCTGAAAGTAACATTGTCTGACTGTCTGATATGAATTGTATGTCTACACCTTCCAAGACATGTATTTGATCCATCTGTTTATTTTTTTATGGATTGTCCCCTGTATCCACAGACAACATGGTACCCTTTAAGGGAAATATTCTTTGTGTATCTTGATATATTGCGATATCTATTGCATATTATAAGAAACAGTTATTATTTTCTATGATTACTTTTGTATTGTCTAAATCAAGGGTAATGACTTAAAATTCACAGGGGTTCAGTCAATAAAATATTCTTCCTTCAGAGGTTCGAATGACGTGTGTGTGTTATTATTCAGATCCTTCACATCACAAAATCCCTCTCCTCTTAGGCTAGGTTCACATCTCTGAGGTTGGGGAACATATGTGAAATTGCATGCGTTCCCAACCCAGAGAAACACACTGTGTTTTAGCAGATGCGCTGGGGTGCCATTAATTCTTAAATGCACCTCCACACATTGGCACCTACAGCACATTTTGATACTGCCAAACCACATTGTGCCAGAGCACCAAATTGGTCCTGTGTGATTAAAAATAAATAGGTTTGGTACTTCTTTCCCTGCATTTCTCATGGGTAGGGCAGCCCATTAAAATGAATGGGCTACCATACCTGCATGCACAGATCAAGCACAATCCCATTCTTACATCAACATCCTCTGTCCCCCCTTCAAATCATAGTCACTACCCTTCACATCAAAATCCCCCCTTCACTGTCCTCAGCCCCCCATTTCTGTCCTCAGCCCGCCTCACATTACTGTCCTCAGGCACCCCAAACTGTCTTTAGCCCCCACATTACTGTTCCCAGGCCCCCATTGTCCTCAGCCCCCCCACAGGTCCTCAGCCCCCCCACTGTCCTCAGCCCAACATTACTGTCCTCACACCCCCATTACTGCCCCCCGTGACCTCATTAATGTTCTCAGATCGCCATATTACTATGCTCAGCCTCCCATTACTGCCCTCAATGACCCCATCAATGTCCTCAGCTACTCCTATTACTGTCCTCTGCTCCACCCTTTACTGTCCTCAGTTCCCTACATTGGTCTTAGCCCCCCATTACTGTCCTCAGCCCCCCATTACTGCCCTCAGTGACCCCATTAATATTTTCAGCTCCCCCTATTACTATCCTCAATGACAAGATTAATGTCCTCAGCCACCCCTATTACTGTCCCCGTTCCCCATATTACTGTCCTCAACCCACCCATTATTGTCCTCAGCAACCTCATTAATGTCCTTAGCGACCCTTATTACTGTCCTCAGTCCCCCATTAAAGTCATCAGCTCCCCCTATTACTGTTCTCAGCAACCCCATTAATGTCCTCAGCCCCCTATTATTTTTGTGTGCCCCATTATTGTCCCCAGTCTACCCAATTACTTTCCTGAACCCCCCATTACTGTCCTAAGCTCCTCCCCATTACTGTCTTTAGCCCGCCTTCACATCGTACCTCCCTTCCTGTCCTACATTACACAGAGAGGGCAGAGGGCGGGAGGCACAGTGGGTCTGGATAGAGGGCAGGTGCAGCAAGCTTGTGATTGGTTGCTAGTACCACTCTGCATCCAAGCAACCAGACACCTGCTTGTTAATTTAGGCAGCCTGAATTCAGAGCTGTCCTGCTTCCTGCTGTCGGTTATGTGAGAATGACAGCAGCAACGGTGCTGGATAGAATGGCTCCTAAATGGCGGGACCGCGAGACATTGACTCAGTCCAGACTGTGGTCTGCCATTTAGTGATGCCTCTTAATGAAAAGACAAAAACAATAGATAGATAGATAGATAGATAGATAGATAGATAGATAGATAGATAGATAGATAGATAGATAGATAGATAGATAGAAAATATATTTTTTTTAATTTACCACATTTACATATCTAGGAAGAAAGGAAAGAAAGGAAAGGAGACAAAATATAGTTTCCCTCAAAATAGCTAAAGAGGTAATTTTGCAGAGCCATTGAGATAAAGACTGTAACTGGAAAATGTAAAGTTAAGGAACTGGCATGCACAGTGGTGTAATCAAAAGTTAACCAGTGATTCAACAGCTAAAAATGGCACTTGAACATGTAGATAAAATAGCTGACAGTTCTACACTTGACCTTCTGGAAGGTGAGTAGTGATCATGAATAAATTACTACTTTTAGTGCATTGTACAGAAACTGTTTATCACTCATAACTAAGTGATCAAAAATCTCAGGTCTATACAGACTGTTTATTGTTTACTAACCACATTGAGTAACTTGGGAGTTATTTAAAATTATTTATTATTAAATTGGGATTAGATCCACCAACAATTATGTAAAGCAAAGGGCTTACATGATTCATCATAGCACACAGTTGTTGGTAATTTAAAAAGAGATTGCACATAGATTGTACAACCAGATTGAAATGTGTGTGTCCAGATTTACAAACACATGTGGAAAATTTAAAATAATAAAGACATTTTTGCTTTGCCAATCGTGTTCAGCATTTCATGTCTGAGCTGAAAAAAATGTTCTTTTCTCATGATATGACTAGTGACAGGTGAATTAAATCCAAACATATTCACTCATCACTAATCATATTACGAGAGAGGAGCGAGAACCCTAACTTAGCGGCAAATCCCACCGAAGACTAAAAGGGGCAGATTAACCACTTCAGCCCCGGAAGGATTTCCCACTTTAGGACCAGAGCACTTTTTGCGATTCGGCACTGCGTTGCTTTAACTGACAATTGCGCGGTCTTGCGACGTTGTACCCAAACTAAATTTGCGTCCTTTTTTTCCCACATCACGAGACCAGGATTTCACCCTTTAGGAAGGCCCCGACTTCACCAATTAGACGGGGAAAATCAGAAGCCACCCTAAACGGCGATTCAATCCCAAGAGCGAGGAGAGAGCATTATACTAATCACTACTCACTTATACAAACCTAAATTAAGTGGACAGTGATCAGTATAGTACTCTTTTCTTGTAAAAAAAGTCGAGTCTGTACTTTACGACTTGTGCTAACCGTTTCGTTTTTACAGAAATAATAAAATTTAAAAGGTGTACACAAACATTTAGACCTGTGTGTGTAAAGTTAGACCAACATGTTAGATACACGTTAGAGAAAAATTTAATGGTTGTTGACACACGATACTACTTAGTACATTCGGGAAACGAAATGTATTAACAA
>BLSH010545158.1:179937-193388 GCA_018402905.1 Glandirana rugosa | reverse complement strand
TGTAATAGGAACATTCACAGTAACCACCAATGTAAGGGGGGATTTACGCTGACCACTAATGTAAGTGGGGCATTCACATTGGCCACTAGTGTGAATGAAAGGATTCTACACCAAGCCCCAAAGTAATGAGAAGATTTACACTGACCACTAATGTAATTGAGACATTTGGCCTGCGATCACATTTGTGTGTCGGGAACACAAAATCGCTTTCCTGTCACCACAGAAATGTGCCACCCTTTAGCAGATACACAGCAGTGCCATCAATTGTTAATGACACCCTCACACATCTGCTGACATGCGCTGTGGTACCGTGTGATTTCTTCCGCATT
Source organism: Glandirana rugosa (assembly GCA_018402905.1). Classification (NCBI taxonomy): domain Eukaryota; kingdom Metazoa; phylum Chordata; class Amphibia; order Anura; family Ranidae; genus Glandirana; species Glandirana rugosa. The sequence continues at coordinate 193,059 of BLSH010545158.1, read as the reverse complement.
TATAGCTCATAGAGCAGCTCATTGAAATGAATGGGCTGCCCTACATGCAACCTATATTTTTATCCACCCTGTCAGTACACCTTTGTATCCTAAAACCCCTGCTAACCTCTGCACCCCAACCCTCCCCATCCTCTCCACTACAACCCCCCCCCCCTTTAACTCTACCTGCCTCCTCTGCTTATCTTTGCACCCACCCTCCTTATCTCTATACATCCCCTCCTTGCTCACCTGTGCACCCCAAACTGTAATTCCTTCTCTGCCTACCTCTGCACACCCCACACTACCCTCCCCCCCCCCACACCAATGTGTTTACCTTTCCAGAACAGGCAGATGTTAGGCTTAATGACCACAGCTGTAGGCAGGACTTTCAAGCATGCCCCTTTACCTCCCCAGTGGGCAGCATTCAGCAGAAGTGATGGTGGATATGACCTCAGGGGGGCGTGATAAACATATGAATGCTGCCTTTATTTACATATCAATGCAGCCGGCCACCGCTATTTACATATGAATGCCGCTGATATTTACATATCAATGCCGGTTATTTGCATGTAAACACAGGGTCTGCAGGTGAGTCATCTGTACACAACAATAAGGCAGAGCTGGGCAGAATTAGCAGCAGCACTTCACACTTAGATATCCGGACACAGCACAGGACTAAAGCTTCAAGGGGCAAGGGAATTTAAGCCAGGATAGTTGGCAAGTATGAGGCAGCTGCTTTGGGCCCCACAACAATGACAGGGCCCAGGGCAGCTGCCCTTTTTGCACTGCCTTAAAGACGGCCCTGTTTGTACTTTCACGCAGGTGTTGTTTGGAAGATATCAGCATACTATAGGGGGAATCCACCCAAGGATTTTTATTCCTGAGAGAGGACGTTATTGTATGAGTAACAAATTTGCTTCAACCAACATGCAAGCCTATAAACCCCAAAAGCGATACATACCCTTGAAAATGGGGCAGTTGTAATTGCAAACTGCACTCCTGTGATCCCCAGGAGATAGTAATACCAAGAACCCAACAGATGTTCTAACCCCATCACATCTACTGACCAATATCATGGGACAAAAGCTAACAAACTGTGTGCCCAGGCAACAGCAGATGCAGGTAAGGTAGAGGCAGCTTTTGGGGCGGCCTTTGGTCTCTTTGTCCCAGAAGCATTTTGGCAATCTTAACTTCAAAAGTAAAAAAAAAAACCCAAACAAACACAAAAATGTGGATTTGACATCTGAATTAAAAAATACATCCAAATCTAACAGCTTACAAATTTCAGGATCAACTCTAACCCAGCTAATAGCACCAATATGCCTATGCACTATGGGTGTGATATTTGGTAATTTGTTTAAAGTGATATTAAAGGCTTGGCTTTAAAAAATAAACACATTATACTTACCTGCTCTGTTCAGTGGTTTGTAACAGAGCAGCCCCAATCCTCCTCATCTTGGGTCCCCCGCCGAGAGGGCCATCTTTAAGGCAGGGCAAAAGGGGCAGCTGCCCTGGGCCCCATCATTGTTGTGGGGTCCAAAGCAGCTGCCTCCTACTTGACAACTATCCCAGTTTAAATTCCCTTGTCCCTTGTAATTTTAGTCCCGTGCTGTGTCCCAATATTTCTGTATGAAGTTCTGTTACTAAAGCTGCCCAGCTCTGCCCTATTGTTGTGTACAGATGACTCACCTGCAGACCCCGTGTTTACATGTAAATAACTGGCATTGATATGTAAATAGCGATGGTATTAATATGCAAATAGCTTCAGACCGAGAGCATTGATATGTAAAAAAAGGAGGCATTCATATGTATATCATGCCCCCTGAGATCCTATCCACCATCACTTCTGCTGAATGCTGCCCACTAGGAAGGTAAACGGGCACGCTTGAAAGTCCTGCCTACAACTGTGTTCATTAAGCCTGTTCTGCAAAGGTAAGCAAATTGCCCCTTACATTGGCAGTCAGTGTAAATACCAATTAGTGGGGGGGGGGCTAAGAAAATGTTTGCCCAGGGTCCAATCAATATTAAAGATGGCCCTGCTCGCCGGCGCTCGTGACTCCTCCCTCCCGCTGAGTGCCTCCAGAGCAAGCTGGTATAGCATTACAGGGTCGTTGCAAAGACCAGAGCGCCTGCACCCCCGCCAAAAAGACCTGCGAGAGGCATTATATGGACAGGCTGGGGCAGTATAGGTGCAGGCTGGGATAGTATAGGGACAGGCTAGGGTAGTATATAGACAGGCTAGGTTAGTATATAGACAGGCTAGGTTAGTATATAGACAGGCTAGGGTAGTATATAGACAGGCTAGGGTAGTATATAGACAGGCTGGGGTAGTATATGGACAGGCTAGGGTAGTATATAGACAGGCTAGGGTAGTATATGGACAGGCTAGGGTAGTATATGGACAGGCTAGGGTAGTATATGGACAGGCTAGGGTAGTATATGGGCAGGCTAGGGTAGTATATAGGCAGGCTAGGGTAATATATAGACAGGCTAGGGTAGTATATGGACAGGCTAGGGCAGCATATGGACAGGCTAGGGTAGTATATAGACAGGCTAGGGTAGTATATAGATAGGCTAGGGTAGTATATGGACAGGCTAGGGCAGCATATGGACAGGCTAGGGTAGTATATAGACAGGCTAGGGTAGTATATAGACAGGCTAGGGTAGTATATGGACAGGCTAGGGTAGTATATGGACAGGCTGGGGAAGCATATGGACAGGCTAGGGTAGTATATGGACAGGCTAGGGTAGTATATAGACAGGCTAGGGTAATATATAGACAGGCTAGGGTAGTATATAGACAGGCTAGGGTAGTATAGGGTTCAATTTGCTGCCCCTCTCAAAGTGCTGCCTGGGTCCAATGGACCCACTGGGACCCATGTTAGGGCCGGCCCTGTTTGTTTGTGATCTTATTGTATATTATTAGCTTTTAGCTTTCTTATATTATTAGTGGTGGTGGAGGGAAAATTCCCAGTGGGTTCTGCATTCAGGATAAATTCTCTAAACATTTGCGGTTCTCATTAGGTAGGCGCCGGCTATGTGAGTGCCCGACATCGCCTCTCGAGATGTAGAATGCCATAGCGCAATAATAATAAGAATTATAATCATGAAAAAACCACTATGGTTATAATTTACAGACCCTTCCTCTGAGCTCTTTTCTATTGTTTTTATTATCTTATTGTAATGTTGCTAGAAGATTTTTACGGTCAGTTAATACAAGTTTATTATATCAAATGCTAAGGTTTGTTGCTTATTTCTTCGTTGCTTTTTTGTTTGTCGCTTGCATTTTTTTTTATACTGAAATCAGCACCAGAAAGCGGCATCCCAGGCAAAATCAAGTCAGGCATTTGGCCATTCTGTAACAATGAGATGCAACCATACAGGGGCGTCTGTCCGTTCCAATAATATCTTGTTATATGGTTTTCACATATTGTATCTTCCTTTAAAGAGATTCATACACATACAATACTAAAGCTGGCCATACATTATGCAATTTTCTTTTTCAATTTCCTTTACATTTACCTTCAACTATAGGCAGGGCCGTCTTTAATATTGATTGGACCCTGGGAAAATATTTTCTTGGGCCCCCCCCCCCATGCAATTTCACTCTCCACCTACTCTGAGACATACAATAAATAGCAACTAGACTCAAAATCAGTTTACTGAATCAGATCAGCAGAGATTTTGATTGGTTGCCAAAGCTTACAGCATATCATTACCAGTTACTGACTGGTTGCTAGAGGTTACAGCACACATTACGGCTCACTGATTAGTTGCTAGAGGTTACAGCACATGATTTCTGCTTGTTTGGTTGCTAGAGATTACTGTACATCAATACTGCTCACTGATTGGTTGCTAGAGGTTACTGCACATCATTACTGCCCACAGATTGGTTGCTAGAGGTTACAGCACATCATTACTGCCCACAGATTGGTTGCTAGAGGTTACAGCACATCATCTCCTCACTGCCTGAACACCATGGACTGGGGAGTGCAAAGTTGCTTTCCTGACACCACAGAAAAGTGCTGCCCTTTAGCAGATACACAGCAGTGGCATCCATTATTAATGACTCCCTCACGCATCTGCTGACATGTGCTGTGGAATTTCAAGCATGCCTTTTTCTCTCCAGTGGGCAGCTTCCAGTATAGGTGATGGTGAATATGACCTTGGGGGAGGGGGCATGATATACATATGAATGCCACCTTTGTTTACATATCAGTGCAGCTGGCTGCTGCTATTTACATACCAATGCTGACGCTATTTACATATCAATGCTGGTTATTTACATGTAAACCTAGGGTCTGCAGGTGAGTCATCTGTACACAACAATAGGGCAGAGTTGGGCAGCTTTAGTAGCAGCACTTAGATGTCAGGACACAGCACAGGTCTAAAACGTCAAGGGACAAGGGAATTTAAAACAGGATAGTTGGCAAGTATGAGGCAGCTGCTTTGGGCCCCACAACAATGACAGGGCCCAGGGCAGCTGCCCCTTTTGCCCTGCCTTAACTACTTCAGCCCCGGAAGGATTTCACACTTTAGGACCAGAGCCCTTTTTGTGATTCGGCACTGCATCGCTTTAACTGAAAATTGCGCGGTCGTGCGACGTTGTACCAAAACGAAATTTGCGTCCTTTTTTTCCCCACAAATAGAGCTTTCTTTTGGTGGTATTTGATCCCCTCTGCGTCATTTCTGATCGCCGCTATAAACAAAAGAAGAGCGACAATTTTGCAAAAAAACCCACATTTCTTACTTTTTGCTAAAATCCAAATCCAAATAAAATATAAAAAAACATTTTTCAACGGTTTTGGCCGATTTATATTCTTCCTCATATTTGTGATTAAAAAAAAAATCGCAATTGGCGTTTATTGATTGGTTTGCGCAAAAGTTGCCGCGTTTACGGATGATGAGAATTAATTTTTGGGGTTTTAAATTTTTTTTTTTTTACTAGTAATGGCGGCGATCTGCGATTTTAGCGGTACTGCGATATTGCGGCGGACATGTCGGACCATTTTGACACTTTTTTGGGACCATTGGCATTTATACAGCGATCAGTGCTATGAAAATGCACTTATTACTGTGTAAATGCCATTGGCAGTGAAGGGGTTAACCTGCAGGGGGCGCTCTAAGGGTTAACTGTGTTCCCTGGGCGTTCTAACTGTGTGGGGGCTGCCCTAGCTGGGGAAGGGAAGTGATCACAGCCTCCATGTAGCGGAAGGCTGTGATCACAGCCCTTCCCCCCTCACAGAACGGAGATCCATGTTTACATTCACGGACCTCCGTTCTTTCACTCTGGGGGGGGGGCATCGCGGGTAGCCGGCGTAGATCGAGTCCGCTGCCCCCGCTCCCTGGCCCCCCCGGACACAGTGAGCGCGCCTCCGGCAGCGCGCGCACGCTCACAGTGCTCGATCTCGCAGCCGCCGTCGTTGACGGCGTTTTGTGATATCAAACCACTTTTTTGCCAGAAACCTGCGGTTGGCGGTCGGCAAGTGGTTAAAGATGGCCCTGACTATAGGACCTACAATCAGGGCTGCTGATAAGGGGGGGGGGCACCAGTCCTCCTGTTGGGGGCCCGGGCACACGGGGGGGCCCAAACAGCAGCTGAAAACCGGTGTCTCTCCCTCCCGCTGGCTTTCAGCTGCTGCAGGGAGAGTCACAGACACAGCTCCTCCGGCCACCCCCCCCCCCTCCACGGAAGCTGCCGGCTCCTCTGTCCCATAAATAAATAACATATTGTAAAAAAAAATTAAAAATTGTAAAATAAAATAATTTTAAAACCTTTTAAACATTTTTTTTAAATTATACATTTTTTTTCAAAAATGTAAAAAAAACGGCCTAATTCACACAGCTTCTCTGTTGTCGTTGTGTGCGCCAAAAATGGTTTTAGTATTTTTTTTGTGAAAATGTTGTTTTGATTTACTCGAGGGGGTCTGCCATGTAGGTTGTACGGGGGGGGCCCCCCGTGATTTCTAACAGCTGCCCCTGCTACAATAATTGCTGTGGTACCCAAAAAGTCCTGCATAGTATTGCATTAGTATGAATCTCTAAATCAGGATGTTGGAACACTGGAATATTTTCCTCGGGTGCTCTGATATCTTTCTTATGCTTTTAATGAGAGCCGATCAGTGCTCATGCTTAGGTAAACGATTTCTCAACATCTTAAAACCGAGAAAAAAAATAAAAACCCTGCAAGACAAAGGCATAATGTGCTAGTATGCATCACATACTAGCACATTATGAAACACTCACCTTAGAACGAAGCTCTCTCAGTGGCCCCCGCTGAGAGGGCTGACATCTTCTCCCGTCCTTTCTTCCGGGATCGCGGGCTCCGGCGCTGTGAGTGGCCGAAGCCGCGATGACGTCACTCCCGCGCAGGCGGGAGCCCTCGGTTTCGGCAAGCAGCTCTGAAGTTCCGGCACGGTAAGCCGGACTTTCAGGGTGCATGCGTCGCTGACGCATACAAAGAATCCTCACGTCATAAGAACATCAGTTTTATTGTCTCTTGTTAAAAGATGCCATCTAGATTAAAATCAACAGTGCAAAGCAATCAGACAAAGGTACATGGGTATAGCAAGCGTGTGACGGCTTTACTACCGCTGGATCGAATCTTGGCTGATTCAACAGGGACCAGCTGAGATTCAATCCCTCTATGGGCAGGCTGATTGCACCCAAGTCGATCCATCCATCAAGTCGATACATCCAGCGTGTCGGATTTTTTGCATGCGATTATTGCCAGTGGCTATAGCCACTATAGCTGTAATCGTGTTCTCCCAGCAGGGACGGCTCCCTGACCCCCCACCCGCCGGGAGAACACACGGGTGTTGATTACCCCATCAGAAAGCTGCTGTGTCTCAGCCAATCAGGAGGGAGAGTCCCGGACAGTCAAGGCTCTTGTGCAACATCGCTGGATCGAGATGGGGCTCAGGTAAGTATTAGTGGGGCTAGAATGCATTAACCACTTGCTGACCAGCTGCCGCTTATACTGCGGCGGGTCAGTTCTCCTGTGCGAACCGACGTACCCGTACACGTGGAAGCGTGGTCGCAGGTCCGGCGGACCCGATGTTCGACAGCCGCCCGCGATCGTTGTACACAGAGGCAGAACGGGGATCTGCTTATGTAAACAAGGCGGATCCCCGCTCTGACAGGGGGACATGACAGAGATCTACTGTTCCCAGTGATCAGGAACAGCGATCTCTGTGTTGCCCCGTACAGTTAGAACACACTTATGGAACACAGTTAACCACTTGATCGCCCCCTAGTGTTAACCCCTTCCCTGCCACTGTCATTTATACATTGATCAGTGCATTTTTATAGCGCTGACCTATGTAATAATGTCACCGGTCCCTAAAAAGTGTAATTAGGGGTCAGATTTGTCCGCCGCAATGTCGCAGTCCCGTTAAAAATCGCAGATCGCCGCCATTACCAGTAAAAAAATAAGAAATAAAAGTCTATCAATCTATTCCCATAGTTTGTAAACGCGATAACTTTTGTGCAAACCAATCAATATACGCCTATTGGGAATTTTTTTTCCAAAAATATGTGGAATAATATATATCGGCCTAAACTGATGAATAAATTAGTATTTTTTTTATTTATTTATTTTTATTATGTATTACAGCAGAAAGTAAAAACAAATGTTTTTTTTTTTTTAAATGTTGGCATTTTTCTGCTTATAGTGCAAAAAATAAAAACCGCAGAGGGGATCAAATATCACCAAAAGAAAGCTCTGTTTGTGGGGAAAAAGGGCGTCAATTTCGTTTGGGTACAACGTCGCACGACCGCGCAATTATCAGTTAAAGCGACGAAGTGCCGAATCGCAAAAAATGGCCTGGTCAGGAAGGGGGAAATCCTTCCGGGGCTGAAGTGGTTAAGATAAAAAAAAACCTTCTGCCTTTAGAACCAATAAATAATAGGATTACTTAATAGAGGGGGCAACAAGGAACTTGATCTTTTCCTACTAAGAATTGAAAATGTTTGTTTGTTTGTTCCTTGTCATATTCAGCTATTGCATGTCACCTGGACGAGGGCACTTATTGAAGGTCACACATTGATGGGGAATTGATAATAAAGCTATAGGCCAGGGATATGCAATTAGCGGACCTCCAGATGTTGCAGAACTACAAGTCCCATGAGGCATAGCAAGACTCTGATAGCCACAAGCATGACACCCAAGGGCAGAGGCATGATGGGACTTGTAGTTTTGCAACAGCTGGAGGACCGCTAATTGCTTAGCCCTGCTCTAGGCCTTAGAAGGTTTTAACAAATGCAAAAGGTAGGGGGGGGGGGGGAGGTGACCATCACCCTAATAAATGTGGTCATCGGAAGGGTTTAGGGGCACCCCCACTAAGCCCCTGAAGGTGAATAAATGGACTCGGTACCCAAGGATTACAAACACATGAATAAAAAAGCATAACGTTTTATTTGTACATGGTTAAAAAGAAAGGCACATGTCTATCTATATACAGTATCTGACAAAAGTAAGTACACCCCTCCCATTTATTCTATCTTTTCATGTGACAACACTAAAGAGCTGACACTTTGCTACAATGTAAAGTAGTGAGTGTACAGCTTGTATAACAGTGTAAATTTACTGTCCCCTCAAAATAACTCAACACACAGCCATTAATGTCTAAATCACTGGCAACAAAAGTCAGTACACCCCTAAGTGAAAATGTCCAAATTGGGCCCAAAGTGTCAATATTTTGTGTGGCCACCATTATTTTCCAGCACTGCCTTAACCCTCTTGGGCATGGAGTTCACCAGAGCTTCACAGGTTGGCACTGGAGTCCTCTTTCCCTCCTCCATGATGACATCACAGAGCTGGGGGATGTTAGAGGCCTTGCGCTCCTCCACCTTCCGTTTGAGGAGCCCCACAGATGCTCAATAGGGTTTAGGTCTGGAGATGCTTGGCCAGTCCATCACCTCTACCCTCAGCTTCTTTAGCAAGGCAGTGGTCGTCTTGGAGGTGTTTGGGGTCGTTATGTTGGAATGCTGCCCTGCGGCCCAGTCTCTGAAGGGAGGGGAAGCTCTGCTTCAGTATGTCACAGTACATGTTGGCATTCATGGTTCCCTCAATGAACCAGCGCCGGTTCCCGCATTGCATTCTTCCCGCAGGCAGTTCACACTGCTTTCTGCGAAGCGCTGCGGGTGTCATTACAAAGTTAAAGACACCCCCAGTTTTGTTCACAGATCGCAGTGCAAACTGGCACATAAATCGGATCTCATGGGGGAGAACACCCATGCGATGCGATTCTAGTGCGGGCAAAAAAAAGGTACATGCATCTTTTTTTATTTTTTGTGACTCTAATGCAAGTTCAGCCATACAACTCTATGGCTGAACTCGCACTGCTCAGAGATTGCATGTGATCGGCACCTGCAGTGCGGAAGCGAATCACATATGCGATCTCTGAGATTACACTAGTGTGAACTCGGGCTAATTGATGTTTTTTATATATATATATACAGACATTTGTCTTCCTTTTTAACCATAATACAAAGGGGGGGACAAAATGGGACTTTAAATGAGACACCCGGGGTAGGGGGAGGGGTGGGTGCCTCCATCCCTGTGTTGCGCAGCAAACAAGAGGTTTGGGACTTTGAATGAGGCACAAGGAGGGGACCAGATGCTAGTCAAAAGTATTTTATTTGTAAACCGTCAGGGACATACATATCATGTAATAAACATCATACTAGCAACATAATACATATAAAAAGAAACATGTAAGTCAATATTGGTCCACACAAAATTATTTCTCTATGGAATTACATCACATGGGATTCATAGGTTAAAAACATATATGCATGCGTCAATTTAAGCTCTACATGTTTCGGGGGTTACACCACCTCGTCAGGAGCAGGTGCATGCAGGGTATAATATCTATAAAATAAAAAATATATATGTAATGTGTGTAAAACTCAAAACATCAAACAGTTATCCCCATAAACAGGGAATATGTTTGTACACATCCAAAAGGGGGATAAGGGAAAAACATTGAGGGGGAGAACAACCTAAAGGGAGGTCAAACTTCCCTACTTACATGTGAACTTAAGTTCTCCAAAAGTAGGCTTCTAGGACGGATATGTGGACCACCCCCAAAAAACGTTATGCTTTTTTAATTATGTGTTTGTAATCCCTGGGTACCAAAATACACAATTTGTTCCCCTTTGGGGGCTCAGTGGGGGTGCCCCTAAACCAGGGATATGCAATTAGTGGACCTCCAGCTGTTGCAGAACTACAAGTCCCATGAGGCATAGCAAGACTCTGACAGCCACAAGCATGACACCCAGAGGCAGAGGCATGATGGGACTTGTATTTTTGCAACAGCTGGAGGTCCGCTAATTGCTTATCCCTGCCCTAAACCCTTTCGATGACCACATTGATGGGGAATACATGGGAAAGCTAACGAGGTGGATGATGAACTTTTAACCAGCAGGAGCTTTAATAGGTTGGCAAATGAGAACAATTTAGCCAACAATTTGGCCTGGCCCCTATGTGGCGGTCATTAGAAAATGAATTTGTTACATCAGATAACGCTCCATCATCTACCCCAGAGTCTTCATTCAAATATGTTTTTTCATGAGTTACTTCTTTGTTTTAGATGTCCTCTTCTGCAGGGCCCGAGTACGAGAACCAGACAATGGTGAAGAATATTTTATTGCTGAATTTTTCCAATGATCGGTTCTTCATCATCACCTTTTTGTTATCCCTCATTTATTGTACAACCCTGATGGGCAATTTCTGCATTTTTATCATCATTAGGGTTGAAGCGCATCTGCACACCCCAATGTATTTTTTTCTTAGTAATCTCTCTGTGTTGGACATTTGTTACTCCTCCACCACTCTCCCAATCATGATATTCAATTGTGCGACCGGCAACAAAAGGATTTCCTTTGTCAGTTGTATTGCACAGTTGTATCTGTTTGTCTCTCTAGGTGGATCTGAGTGCATTCTTTTGGCTGTGATGGCGTACGACCGTTTTGTTGCCATATGCAACCCATTACGTTATCCGGTGCTCATGAGAATAAAGCTTTGTGCCGGTCTTGCAGCTGCTTCATGGTTCAGTGGGTTCATCGATTCTATCCTTCATACTGTCATGGCTTCCAAACTTAGGTTCTGTCAGTTGGAGGAGAGTGTAAATAATTTTTTTTGTGACGTTCCACCATTGGTACAAGTGGCCTGCAACCCCACCAAGACCAGCAAAATATTATTATATGTGGTCAGCATGTTCCTTGGCTTTAGCCCATTTCTGTATATTGTTATAACCTACGTCCACATCATCTCCACCATCATGAAGATCAAGTCTTCTGAAGGACGATCCAAGGCCTTTTCCACCTGCTCCTCCCACCTCATCGTAGTCACAGCGTTCTACAGCACCGGTATCTTTAACTACGTTGGACCAAGAGGTTACTCAGTTGAGTTAGAAAATGTAGCGTCTCTCTTGTATGGCATTCTGACGCCAGTCGTAAACCCAATAATTTACTGTTTGAGGAACAAAGAAGTCAAAGGGGCTTTAAGAAAGCATTTACGGAAATTTTATTTCATGACTTACTGATAACTTATTTTTATATGTTGTATTATCCTATATGTTGGTTTTTGGCTCAAGGAAGCTGGAGCAGTACAGCTCAACAAGTGGCTTCTGGTATGAAGAACAAATGTCAGTTCCATTCCTCCCATGTATCATTTATCCCAATCTCTGTATCACCTATCCCAATCTCTGTATCACCTATCCCAATCTCTGTATCACCTATCCCAATCTCTGTATCACTTATCCCAATCTCTGTATCACTTATCCCGATCTCTGTATCACCTATCCCAATCTCTGTATCACCTATCCCAATCTCTGTATCACCTATCCCAATCTCTGTATCACTTATCCCGATCTCTGTATCACCTATCCCAATCTCTGTATCACCTATCCCAATCTCTGTATCACCTATCCCAATCTCTGTATAACCTATCCCAATCTCTGTATCACCTATCCCGATCTCTGTATCACCTATCCCAATCTCTGTATCACCTATCCCGATCTCTGTATCACCTATCCCAATCTCTGTATCACCTATCCCAATCTCTGTATCACCTATCCCAATCTCTGTATCACTTATCCCGATCTCTGTATCACCTATCCCAATCTCTGTATCACCTATCCCAATCTCTGTATCACCTATCACAATCTCTGTATAACCTATCCCAATCTCTCTATCACCTATCCCCATCTCTGTATCACCTATCCCAATCTCTCTATCACCTATCCCCATCTCTGTATCACCTATCCCAATCTCTGTATCACCTATCCCGATCTCTGTATCACCTATCCCGATCTCTGTATCACCTATCCCAATCTCTGTATCACCTATCCCAATCTCTGTATCACCTATCCCAATCTCTATCACCTATCCCAATCTCTGTATCACCTATCCCAATCTCTGTATCACCTATCCCAATCTCTGTATCACTTATCCCAATCTCTGTATCACCTATCCCAATATCTGTATCACCTATCCCAATCTCTGAATCATCTATCCCGATCTCTGTATCACCTATCCCGATCTCTGCATCACCTATCCCGATCTCTGTATCACCTATCCTGATCTCTGTATAATCTATCCCAATCTCTGTATCACCTATCCCGATCTCTGTATCACCTATCCCGATCTCTGTATCATCTATCCCAATCTCTGTATCACCTATCCCAATCTCTGTATCACCTATCCCGATCTCTGTATCACCTTTCCCGATCTCTGTATCACCTATCCCGATCTCTGTATCACCTATCCCGGTCTCTGTATCACCTATCCCAATCTCTGTATCACTTATCCCAATCTCTGTATCACCTATCCCGATCTCTGTATCACCTATCCCAATCTCTATCACCTATCCCCATCTCTGTATCACTTATCCCAATCTCTGTATCACCTATCCCAATCTCTGTATCCCCTATCCCAATCTCTGTATCACCTATCCCAATCTCTGTATCCCCTATCCCGATCTCTGTATCACCTATCCCAATCTCTGTATCACTTATCCCAATCTCTGTATCACCTATGCCAATCTCTGTATCATCTATCCCGATCTCTGTATCACCTATCCCGATCTCTGTATCACCTATCCCGATCTCTGTATCACCTATCCCCCACTATGTCTCT